>JAAFCE010004209.1:22654688-22666116 GCA_013389805.1 Trigoniulus corallinus | reverse complement strand
GTAGTTGGGGCCTGTGTGGTTGTGGTTGTAGTTGGGGCCTGTGTGGTAGTGGTCGTTGTTGGGGCCTGAGTGGTTGTGGTCGTAGTGGTAGTTGTGGTGGTTGTAGTTGTTGGTTTAGTGGTGGTTGTTGTCGCTTTGGTCGTCGTCGCTTTGGTCGTCGTCTTTGTTGTTGTGGCTTTGGTAGTTGTTGTGACAGCATCTGTAAGAAGTGTCATTTGTCAGACATCCCTGTTAGTCTATTGACAGTCATCATCATCACACCCTTACCTTGCCTATAGCAGGCTCAGGTCTGCGTATTCTAATCCTCCACTCCCTCCTATGTCCCACCAGGCTCTCATCCACCCTGCACACAACCGTGTCCCTCCACACAACCAGCTCCCACGTCCGCTTTGGTCTTCCCCTACTCCTGATGCCACCAACCACCTGCTGTCCCATAATGTTCCGAATTAGCGCCTCCTTACCCCTTCTCATCACATACTCTTACCACCTCAACCTATTTTCTCTGATCTTTTCCGCGATGTTACCTTCCTCCAAGCTACCTCTAACGTACTTGTTAAAGACTATCAGCACGCGACACCCCACTCATGTAACGCGGCATTCGCATCTATGGGTAACGTCTGAGTGGGTTTCCCCATTGCTCTGAGACACCGAACCTCTTGCACCACTGGCATCTCCTTACTCCCACAACGAACAAAACCCTCGTGGTCCTGGCCGCTCCATCTGAAAGCTAAGTACTGCACTCTTTTTTTCTTCATGCTCACCTTCAGGCCTCCCTTCGCCATTGCTTTTGTAATGTCCTGTAAGCCCTATTGTCCATCCTCTTTTAGACTCCTCAAACCTTCCTACATCATCAGCAAATACCATGCACTGAGAGGCCCATTCACCTACTCCCGTCAGTAGTACCAAAGTGAATAGGGAGCAGTGAGTTGCGTTGGACACACCCGTTCTCGTCTGATCACTGAAGTTAATCAACGCAACCCCAGTTAGTACTGACATGAGTGGCCGCTTGGTAAAACTGGGTACCGCTAGTATCCAAAAATCGTCGCATTAGTGTAGTGTCTGTGCAGTCCCTGCATCAGAACTACACAGTGGACGGGGCTCTAATGACCTTGTAGTTGAAGGGCCCTAAAACACCAACAAACAACCAAAGTGAATAGATAAGGGCTGAAAGCTGGTCCTTGATGCAGACCACTTATGGTTGCTTGGCTTACTCCCCAACCGATTGGTGTAACATAGTAACATGATGATGAAGATCCAATAAGTAGGCCCTACTTACTGCAACATGATCCAAATTGACAACAGTATGCGTCCCTTGTTCCTGCAGTTGCACAAGTGTTGCAACGATCTAGGATGCCTCTTTTAAAGATGGTCATCGCCATGCCCTGTTCAAGTAGCATAGCGACAACTAAAACGGCACCAATTGCCACTGCGACCTTCATGGTTGTTGCTTGCTATTTGAAAACTGAAAAAAAAATTAAATATTTTTCACTAACCCTAATGTTGTTTTAGGTATGTGTTCATGTCAGATAAAATACACTTAGGACAATGACAACAGAAGCAAGTAATTGGCACCTACCATGTGGCAGATCACACATTTAGAGAGCACCAAGTGCACCCTAGTTTGAAGGCCCTTTGTTCTACTTAGAAAGTAATGCTAGTGATACTGGATTACTGCTTTGATGGCCCAGGTTTGATCTTGGTCAAGGTTGATTGGCACTTTCAACCAGGTGCGGGAAACCCCTTCCTGCACACCTTCCATAAGTTGGAATGTATTGATCACTGAAGTTAAGCAACGCAAGCTCAGCTAGTACTTACATGGGTGGCCGCTTGGGAAAACTGGGTTCGGTTAATACCCAAAAGTCGTCGCATTAGGCAGTATCTGTGCA
Organism: Trigoniulus corallinus; assembly: GCA_013389805.1. Lineage (NCBI taxonomy): Eukaryota > Metazoa > Arthropoda > Diplopoda > Spirobolida > Trigoniulidae > Trigoniulus > Trigoniulus corallinus. The sequence goes on along the minus strand of JAAFCE010004209.1, from coordinate 22,664,230 downwards.
GTCTTTGCATTAGAACTATGCTGTGGACGAGACTCTGGTTCGTTGGCGTTTTAGGGTCCTTCAACAACAAGGTCATTAAACACGAATCATTTTACTTCTGTGAGAGACCCGCCTCGGTGGTGCAGGGGGTAGCGTGCTCGTCTACTGCGTCAATGGTTCCAGGTTCCAAATCCTGGGGGAACAGCTATGTTGCGTTGAACACCCCAGTTCTCGTCTGATCCCTGAGATTAAGCAGCGCAACCCCAGCTAGTACTAGCATGGGTGCTGCATACTGCTAACCTTTTTCCTGGGGCCCCATGCCAAGAGGAGAACGCTGCTGTGACGAGGAGTGGGCACAATGCAAATTAAAGACACAGGGAAAGAAGAACGGGATAGATATGATGGAAAAGGTGGAGAAGGACAGGACAGTAATGAAAGGGTAAGAGGAATCTGAGTGGATAACGCAATCACACACTAGAGCAGGGGTGGCCAACCTTTTCAGCAGGCGGACCAAATGCCGGCCTCTGCTGGGCCACGCATCTAACTTTTTGTTGTTGAATTGTCTGAGCGCCCTTGGCATCTGCCCCATTGTCAATGTCTTGCTATGGCTCTGCAACCAGGCCCAAGATTTGGAGAGGGCCCCGCCAATCAGAGACGTTTTGAAACTCCAGAACTATGAACATTTTAAATGACAGACACACTGCATGTCAGGGAAGTATCTCTGGAATTTGCCACCCTAGGTAGCCGCCTCGGTTTGTCTGCCCCATGAGTTGATGCCGACTCATGATGTAATGTTGTTTTGGTGATATGCACAATAATTTTATGTTCATTTGACCTAGCCCCGCGGGCCGCACCACGACTCTCGGAGGGCCGCATGCGGCCCGCGGGCCTTGTTTTGGCGACCCCTGCACTAGAGGAAGCCCCCTGAGCATCCTGGTTGAGAGAAGTAGATCATCCACAGAGTAGCATCCTATCAAACTCTCCCTGTCCCCTGTGGATGGTCAACACTGAGGGAGAAGGAAAGGAAAAGAGATGTGAAGAACGGGTGGAATAACCAGGAACTCGAAAACAGCTGTTGCACTAAGGCAGCACAATCGATGCAATACCCTAAAACACTAACAAACAAATCCAACTCAGCTAGTACTGACATGGATGGCCTCTGGGGAAACTGGGTGCCGCTAATAACGAAAAATCGTCGCATTAACGTAGTGTCTGGGCATTAACTGCTTTAGAACTATGCAGTGGACGGGGCTCTAAGGACATTGTAGTTGAAGGGCCCTAAAACATCAACGAACCAAAGAAGCGTTTATTGGCTGATGATCGTTATTGGCCCTAGGGGAGGTAACAAAGCTAGTGGTGTCACTGGACAGGAAGACCTTTAACTATAACCAGGGCCGGCCTTCTCTATAAAGGGGCCTGGGTGCAAAAATCCTTTTGGGGCCCCAAAATATTTTTCCAAAAGTAAAAATAAAAGGATTCAGAGTAAATGGACTCCTCTTAGATGCCCTCCTACCCCATTCTGAGATCCTTCCTATTTTTGGAAGGTATTACATTTTTGGATTATGCCATTTGTCCTAATATGTCGCCAGAGGCGTACCTAGGCTTGGTGTCACCTGGTGCGGCAAATCCTGGTGTCACATCCCACCACTGACCTCCCGTTCGTGATTGCTGGGCAGTCCCAAGTGAAAATTTCCAAAAGGAATGTGACCATAGGCCAAATCCTAGTGAAAGTGGCAGGCAAGGCACATTCTTGGAAAGGAGAGCAGGCCATCAGGTGGTGGAAACTACCCACAAAAACGGAGGGATTTGCCCACAAAGTGCACAGGGAGGTAGACTGGTATTGGGAAGGGACAGTGGATGCAATGTGGGACAGGGTCACAAGAAAAATTAGAACCTGTGGGAAAGCCATTTTAGGGAAGGGACAAATAGGAGCCACAGTCCAGAGAAACAAGCAGACATGGTGGTGGAATGGGAAGGTAGAAGCATCTGTCAAGCAAAAGAATGCTGCTTTCCACAGTTGGCTGGAGACAGGGGACCAGGAATCTAAGACTCAATATAGGCAGGCTAAGACCAACACTAGTAGGACCAATGCCCTGGCCAAGCACCAGAAGTATGAGGCACTCTATGAGCAGTTATGGATAAGGGAAGGGGAGGTTTTCAAACTGGACAAGCCGAGAAATAGGGCAGCTAAAGATATACCCCGGGCTATAACAGCAGAGGATAGCAGAGGTGGGGTACTACTCTCCCTGGTGAAGGCAAAGAGGAGGTGGCAAGAGTACTTCCATAACCTCTTTAATGCTGCAGGGGGAGATGGGGACCTTGCCACCTATCCTGAATTGGCAGGGGATGGTGAACTGTGTAACCAGGGCGCTTAGGAAAATGAAAGGTCGAAAAGCTGTAGGCCCAGACGGAACACCAAATTCAAGTGTGGCATAGCCTAAGGAGGACAGGTATCAGGTGGCTAGGGAACCTTCTCAGGAGGACAGGTATCAGGTGGCTAGGGAACCTTCTCAGGAGGATAGCCAGCAGAGATAGAATGCCATTGGCATGGCGTGAGAGTTGGATATTACCACTATTCAAGGGCAAAGTGATGTCCAAGAGTGTGGTAACTATCGAGGTATAAAGCTGATGAGCCTCTCCTTGAATCTCTGGGATAGGATTAGTGCAGGTGGAAATCAGGTATCCCACCTTTGGCAGGGCCGGATCTGCGGGTTCCAGTCCTCCACTCCTGCCAATCTTCCACCAGATCCCCCTCCACCCCATGCACTGCCATGTCCTTGTGGACAACTTGCTCCCACATCTGCTTCAGTGTCCCCTGCCTCAGCTGTTTCCAACCATCTGCATTCCTGATATGGACCTAAGGATCTCCTCCTCTCTTCTGATTATGTGTCCATACCACTTCAACCTATTCTACCTCGCTCCTATGTGGAAATCCCTCATAGGATTGATCTTGCTCCCGCAACCTATTCATAGCATAGCTGGTCTAACCACTGCCCTGTAAAACTTCCCTTTCAACGTGAATGGGACCCTCCTATCACATAAGACTCCGCTTGCCTGTCTCCACTTCAATCATTCCCCATTGAGTCTTTGGGTCACATCAGAGTTATCTCCCCATTGCTTTGGAACGTTGATCCTAAGTGCTTTACTTCCATGGCGTAGCCAAGTTGCGTTGGACGCACCAGTTAAGCAACGCAAATCCATGTTAGTACCATAGGTGGTTGGTAGTGAACGTTGGGTGCTGCTAATTTCCCCTTTCCTACGCCCCCTACACCTAGCCCCTCCTCACCTGCGAGCAGCCTCCTTAGGGTTTGGCCTGTTATGGCTGCTTGGCTTAATCCCCAACCCGATAGTGTAACATACTCCTACTAATACTACTCTTGCACCTTTTTCACCAGTTGGCCTCTACTGGGAAGCCCCCTTTTATTTCCCCAAGATGTTCATACCCTGGCTATTACCCTTCTTCATTGACCTGGAGGAAGCTTATTACAGTGTGCTAATACCCCAAAATAGTCACATTAGTGTAGTGGCTGTGCAGTCTCTGCATTAGAAATATGCAGTGGACGGGGCTCTAATGACCTTGTAGTCAAAAAGCCCTAAAATACCAACGAACCAAACGAGTTTATGTGAATCCACTAGCTGGACTGTGTCCCATACAAAATTCGCATTCATTGAAACTAAAATTCAAATAGGTGTAGTGCTGTAGGAAAAGGTTGGATCTGAAACGGTGAAATAGTGTCACCCCCAGAAATAGTGTCACCCGGTGCGGACCGCACCCCCCTCGGTACGCCTCTGTATGTCGCCATTGTATTTATGAGTTGGTCTGAAAACTTATGTGGACGTCCACACCTTGGAACATTTACAGTTGGACCTGTGTCATTATATTTTTTTATTACACTTCTGATTATTAAAGGTATTTTGGTTTTAACCTGTGGCCCATTGAGGCTTGTGATGTGGCCCATGGTGCATCATTTCTAATTATGCATTATAGCCTAACTGCTATGTGACCCACAACTCCAGAAAGGTTGTACAACCCGGGTGTAGTTCAATGGCAGGGTTGTTAGGTTATGTTGCGTTGGTAGGGTCGAATGAGGGACGTTGCCCCTACAATAACGTATTAAACTTTTAATGATAGCAATGACCTGGGCCCTGATGATAGGGCCCCCCTCAATCGTGGGGCCCGGGTGCAATGCACCCTCTGCACCCCGCGGATGGCCGGCCCTGACTATACCTCTAATGTCTCAACACGTATTGCAGATGCTTTAGCTTAAATTAACCCAAAGAAGTGTTTTGACACCACTTACCTCTGACTGGACGATTTTGGAAGTGAATACTGTTTTTGCAACTGATGATGTGGATGTGAAGAACAATAGTGATATCTTCAGTTATATACTGATTTGTGTTTGCTGACCTTTACATTTGTCAGGTTCCAGATGTCACTTTAGACTGCCATTGATATTTTCTCCGATGGAAGATTTCATATTTGCGTCATTTCGGATTGTTTATGAAAATAACCCATTTTAGTATATCAGCGAATTTTTCATTGAAATGATTTTTGACTCTGAAACATAGCCTGAGTCACCAGTTTGAACTAATGAATTGTTGCTGACTTGACAAAAGATTCTTGATACTTCAAACTTCAAGTGAACTTCATTTGAAGTGATTCTGCCTATGGCAGAATAAGGACTCAGTTCTGCCATTTTGCCTCGTACTTCTCATAATCTCATTACGTCCCCATCCTCCCCACATATTCATCTGTACTGTGTTGGACACACCAGTTCTCGTCTGATTACTGAAGTTAAGCAGCGCAACCCCAGCTAGTACTGACATGAGTGGCCGCTTGGGAAAACTGGGTACTGCTAATACCCGAAAATCGTCGCATTAGTGTAGTGTCTGTGCAGTCTCTGCTTAAGAACTATGCTGTGGACGGGGCTCTAATGACCTTGTAGTTGAAGGGCCCTAAAATACCAACAAACAAACAACTGATAAGAATTGGGCCTCAAGAATTGTACTCTAAATGGTGGAGCACTTCAAAAAAAAATCCCTTAGTATAAATCTAGAATCCGCCTTGGTGGGGTAGTGGTTAGCATGCTCGGCAACTGCGTCAGTAGTTCTAGGCTTGATATTGGACCGAGGTGGGTTGGCTTCTTTCGAATGAGAAGAAAAACAGAGGTCCCGTTTTGGTGTACGATGTCACTCGCACGTAAAAGAACTCTCTCTACTCAAAATTTCCAGGGGTAGGAGCTCACCCCCTGGCGTTGGTGGAATTCCCCTAAAATGAACAGTAGACCGAACAGGCCATAGCATAAGGGTTACAGCTTTGGCCGGCAACCGGCTGCGGAAAAACTAGGACCAATATATCGCCCTTGTGTCCATTCAGAGGGAGAAGATGGGTACCCGATCCTGCCATAGGCGGAAAAAAGGTTAGGAGTTGCTTGTCTTAGTATAAATCCGTTCCTTAGACCAGGGGCAGTGCCGGATTTATCATTAGGCTACTTCGGCTGAATCCTAGGGCCTCATCATTTAAGCGGGCTTCAAAACTTAAGAAAAGGGCCTCAAAATTGAAATAGCCTAGGACTTCTCAATATCTAAATCCGGCACTGACCAGGGGTGACCTGGGGTTGTTGTTGTTTGTTGGTGTTTAAGGTCCCGTCAACTACAAGGTCATTAGAGACCCGTCCACTGCATAGTTCTAATGCATAGACTGCACAGACACTACACTAATGCGACGATTATTGGGTATTAGCAGTACCCAGCTTTCCCGAGCGACCACCCATGTCAGTACTAACTGGGCTTGCGTTGCTTAACTTCAGTGATCAGACGAGAACTGGTGTGTCCAACGCAACTCGCCGCTCCCATGTGACCTGGGGAGTTCTGGCCCTCACAATCTCTATCATGTATTATACATATACAGTCTGCTACACAGAGACGTCACGAGAGGGTGCCAGTTGCCCTTGGGCGTAGTTGGAATGGGGTGCCATGTGCCACATTTTGATTAAAACTTTTATCAAATACCATTTCGACAACTGTTATGGTAAATAAACTCGACACAGTCAGGTCGTGCCTCTTGGCACTTTTAAATATAAATTAGAAAAAAAAAAGTCAACACTGCATGGCCCATATGACAACGCACATGTTACAGATGTGGCGCTCGGGGTACCCCCAGTTTGGCATGCCTGCCTTAGGCATTGTCCTATCTTCGGTGGTTTCGCCAATTACAGATTGGACTACAACTGTTGGACTGGCAGTATAGAAATGGGGATAACAATGCAAAAATGCCTCATTAGTTGCGCCCCATTGAGGCACCGACGGGGGGATTTGCTGCATTGCCCCCTACTCTTCGATCCGAACCTGTGTACTCCACAGGCTTTCCCGCAGGGGGAGTAAGACACATTAAGCCAGAGACGTGTATCTCACAGCATTAGTCTTTTACTCAGACTGCTGCTGATGGGGTGCAATGGACCTCTGGTTGGAAGTATATCCCTGGCTGAGAATAAGGGAAAAAAGGATCATTCATATGAATTGAATGAGATAAAGGCTCTGACAGACTCATACTATTGGTCTTTTTCCCAAGAACCATTCGGCAATGGAATACCCTTGGAGTGGATGAAGTGAAGGGCTTCCTGAAAGGAAAGGCACAACAATTATAGCTTAGGGATTTAGGAGTTTTCATATGTAAGAATGAGTTAGTCTCTCCACTGCCAAATTGCCCAAATAACGCTGTTTGTAGTTTAGTAAATGAGAGTTAGTTAAGCAACGTGACTCCAGCTAGTATTAACATGGGTGACCGCTTGGGGAAACTGGGTACCACTAGAGAAACTGGGAAGCTGGGGAAACTGGGTATCGAAAAATCGTCACATTAGGGTAGTGTCTGTGCAGTCTCTGCTTTAGAACTATGCAGTGGATTGTTGTTGTTTGTTGGTGTTTTAGGGCCCTTCAACTACAAGGTCATTAGAGCCCCGTCCACTGTGTAGTTCTAATGCCAGGACTGCTCAGACACTACACTAATGCCACGATTTTTATGCAGTGGACTGGGCTCTAATGACCTTGTAGTTGAAGTGCCCTACAACACCAAAAAACGAAACTAACATGGAAGGCCGCTTGGGAAACCTAGGTACCACTAATAACCACAAATCGTCGCATTAGTCTAGTGTCTGTGCAGTCTGCATTAGAACTACGAAGTGGACGAGGCTCTAATGACCTTGCAGCTGAAGGGTCCTAAAACACCAACGAAGCAAACAAAAAATGTCTTGCTTTGGACGCACCAGTTCTCGTCTGATCACTGAAGTTAAGCAACGCAACTCCATTTAGTACTTTGTTTTAATTTGAGTTGCAGTTGGATTGGGGAGGTTAGGTCGACTCGAGCAACAATAACAGGTATAAACCCAAAAGAGGTTACTCGCGGGTGGGGGGAAAGCAGAATACATATAGATACAATTAATTAGCGATGTATGATTTGGACAACTTGGAACCATACGGCACAATAAAATTGGAATCCTATGGTCAGTGCCAGATTTAGATATTGAGAGGTCCTAGGCTATTTCAATTTTGAGGCCCTTTTCAAGCCCTTTTAAACCCCTTTTCTTAAGTTTTGAAGCCCGCTAAATGTTGAGGCCCTAGGCTTCAGCCTAATTAGCCTACTGGTAAATCCGGCACTGCATATGGTACTGTATGACAGTGAAGTGACAAGTTCCTGGAACACAGCTGTTCACGAATAGGAGATACGTACGTCTGGGTCTTGAGAACGTCCGAGATCCACAGGAGGAACAGTTATTATATCTAAAAATGATATCTGTGATGAGGAGAGGCTTGTAAAATGATGAAAGTTCGTGTCTGTTGTATTAGCAGAGGCGGATGAGAGAGGTAGCACTTCGAAGGAAAGTGCCCCCAAATATTTTTAAATACCGTATTTATTCCAATAAACGCCGCGCCGTTTATTAATTTCGTAGCGTTTTTGGCGCGTGACTTACTAGAGGGCGGCGTTTATTAGAAGGCGGCGCTTATTAATTTTGTGAGCCCTCGTAGACGTAATGAATGGTAAAATAGCAGGGACAGATTTTCTAGGGTGAACTGGTGAAGCAGGTGAAAGAGGTCAAGTACTTAGGATCAACGTTCCATAGCAATAGATGTGAACCCATAGAATCAATGGTGGATGGTTGAAGTGGAGATGGGCATCCGGTGTCCTGTGTGATAGGAGGGTCCCAATTTAGTTGAATGGGATGTTTTACAGGGTGTTGGTTAGGCCAGCTATGCTGTATTGATCAGAGTGTTGGGTAGTGAGGAAGCGCCACATCAATGGAATGCCAGTAGCCGTGGTGTGAAGGGAGCGGCGAGTTGCGTTGGACACACCAGTTCTCGTCTGATCACTGAAGTTAAGCAACGCAAGCCCAGTTAGTACTGACATGGGTGGTCGCTCGGGAAAGCTGGGTACTGCTAATACGTAATAATCGTCGCAATAGTGTAGTGTCTGCGCAGTATATGCATCAGACCTACACAGTGGATGGGTCTCTAATGACCTTGTAGTTGACGGGACCTTAAACACCAACAAACAAACCGAGGTGTGAATGCTGCATTAAATGAGTGGGGTGTCAAGAGCTGCTAGAATTACAAATAAGTATATCTCAGATAGCCTGGGGTGGTGGGCATCGCCAAAAATTGGACAGATAATAATATTATGAACACGAAATGAGTAGAGGGGAGGACGAGCTCACTGGGTCCATTTCAGGAATGCAGGTGGTCAGTAGGACCCAGGGCAGGGAAAGACTGAAGCAGACGTGGGAACAGGTTGTCCATAAGGATATGGCAGTGTTTCTGGTGGGCAGGGACCTGGTAGGAGATAGGTGGGAGTGGCAGGCTAGAACCTGCATACCCAACCCTGCTGCAGGTGGGATAGGAGTATGATGATGATGAGCAAGGGCAGTGGCGATTGTTGGAGGGTGGCGTCTGTTGTTTATTTCATGCTGATGATGCGGCCCTTAATAGAGGGCGGCGTTTATTCGAGGGTGGATCTTATTGGAATAAATACGGTAATCAAAATCCCTTTAAAAATTCGTCTTTTAGGAAAATTCGTCCCCGACAATTAAGAATGATCATTATTTGTCAAACAAATTAGGCATTAACAATCGAAAAAAAATGAGTGAATTCTGCGATTTTTAAATTCGCATTTGTACGAAATACCACTTCGATGACTTATTAAAGCACGATTTCCAAAATCTTCAACTGTGTGCTGAATACAGATCGAGATCATTTCATATTTTTTGTTTTTTCTATTGATCAAGTTTCCGGATGTCAACTGCACAATTTCATAAGCATGTAATTGCTGTTGATTTTTCAAACAGTCAGCAAATCGAAATATATTTGGAGAAAAAAAAGATCCACAAGTGACCAAAATGCCGTGGTGCCAGCCGTCCATGTCATTATTAGTTCAGGTTTGGCCGTTATCTCTGATAAACTTTCCAGGGGTGGATCCAGGATTATAGTCAGGGGGGTTGCAGGGGGGGTTGAGTCATAGGCAGCGATTGGATACGCAATTTTCATTTGTCAGTGTCAATGTCGACCCAAAATTT
>JAAFCE010004209.1:22607061-22648279 GCA_013389805.1 Trigoniulus corallinus | reverse complement strand
TTTTTTTTTTTTTTGAGTTTATTGAATTTGAAAAGCACCAATTTTTATCCTCATTGCGTTCGATGGCAGTATTGGATCATATGACAGTCTGCATTAACTCCTTCCCAATGTGATGTACTGTAAAATAGCAGTGATAAAATTTCGGTCTGAATTCTTTTTTAAATCGCCATTGATTAATTTGGACCAGATGAATGGAAATACTGCAGGAATTCTGATAGTGTTTCATACTACATCTTATCTTGTTGCACTTCATTATCTTAATTCATCTGCGATATTCGTCAATATCATCTTGGAATGCTGAAGCATCATTCTGGAAATCAAGAAAATGGCATTAAAATCATCTTTTAAAATTCATTTTCAACTTTGACTGCCACATATCCAGCATTTCTGAATTGATCCTCGCGTGTGGTGCACATCGATATTTCATTTTGGCGACTACAGTAGGACCTCCACATCCTCCCTTTCAGTTACTGTCGTTTCACTTAACATGGCCTGAAAGATTTAAGTTGTGAGTGATGTGATTTCTACACCTCCCAGCTATTAATTGTTTGGTAGCAGTGTCGCATCATAATTTGCGTCTAAAGAAACTTTTTCGTTTAAAAATGGCCCAAGGGCACACGAACAGTAGCGATACTGACAAATTGGGCGAACCAAAGAGAAGCTAGAAAGTGATTCCCCTGAAGTTAAAAAGCGAAGGTTCTCGACTTAATAAGGATCCCACGTCTGCTTTGGTCTTTCTCTCTCTCCGAGTGCTTCGAATAGGCCTAACATTCCTTCAACCCCTAATGGGCCTTACCAGGTCTTCTTCCTCTCTTCTCATAACATGCCCATACCACCTCAATCTACTCAATGCCCCCACACTCCCAAACTACCCCTGATATACTCACTCATTCATAAAGGAATATTTTTCGTTCGTTAGTTCTTTGGTGTTTTAGGGTCCTTCAACTACAAGGTCATTAGAGCCCCGTCCACTGCGTAGTTCTAATGCAGAGACTGCACAGATACTACACTAATGCGACGATTTTGAGGTATTAGCAGTATCCAGCTTTTCCAAGCGGCCACCCATTTCAGTACTAGCTGGGGTTGCGCTGCTTAACTTCAGTGATCAGACGAGAACTGGTGTGTCCGACTCAATAAGCCGCTCCCTACTCCACACGGGACCTCAGTTTTACTCCTCGGGAGCACTCGTCGCCGGAAGGAAGCCACCACCTCGATGCAGCACCGAAAATGGAATCACTGATGCAGTAGTTGTGTATTCTACCTCTGTGACACCGAGGTGGGGTTATCCTATTAAGGTGACCGGGCGTCAAACATCATGTCCCGCAGTCCCTCGCTTGTCCGGGCGAGACGCCCATTTGTCCCACTTTGTTGGTAACTTCTCAGAAGCATTCACTCGTCAATGAAATACGTGGAGCAGCTGTATTGCGTTGGACACGCCAGTCCAAACGCTAATCCTTTTCCAGCCTATGGCAGAGTCGGATACAAAGCTGATCTATTGGACAGTGCTTTTCCTTTTTTCCGCACCAAGCAAAGATGTAACTGATGCCACCGACGTCAGGGGGTGAGCTCTTACATCTGGAAGTTTTGACTCATCTACCCGTTGCATAGCAGAAGACATCGTACACCACCTCGGACCAAAATTTTACCTCTCATCTGGCGGAAGGCGCACACGGCGCCCCCTCTCTCTTTCTCTCCCACTTCCGAAAGAACCGAACCCACCTCGATCCAGTATCGAAACTAGAACCACTGACGCAGTAATCAAGCCCTCTACCTCCTGCACCACCGAGGCGGGCTCATCAAATACTTGTAGTGTGATAAAGAATTTGGAAAGCTGCCGGGTTTCAGGTAAGATGAAACAACACTCACTTCCAGGTTGAAAAGTGGGGTCAATTACAGGGAGCGGAAATAACCGTAGTTACCATAGTTTCAGGGGTCAACAGTGTTGTTGCCGGGGATCCATGCAATCCTGTCACGTAATAATTTCAATCATAGTTTTCGTGAATATTTTCCTATTCCTGGTGTATGCGTTTAGGATTGCTTGTTGGAGTTTTAGGACCATTCAATGGCCATTAGGACCCCAAAATGCCATGGTGATGACAATGAATGCAATAAATCATGATGCCATCATGATGACAATAAATAAGGGCGAGGCCCAATAAAATCAATAAGAAAATAATAGGACAAAACCCAAAAAATGGTCACATGCGTTTTGAAACTAAGAGGACTCACAGGTTAAGGTCGTTGGGGCGCCCCTGGAGCGTTCGTTGGGGAGCTCCTATACCTGGAAATTTTGCCTCATCTACCCGTTGCATATTAGAGAGGGCTCTTTGACGTGGAGATACCATCGTACACCACATGGGACTTCGGCTTTCTAGTCCCCAAAATTGTCTTTAAAGCCTGCATTTGCCCCCACCCCCGTCCTGTAATGACCATAAGCATCTTAATGTTAATTTCTGGATATGTGACTGCAAGAAGAACAAATAACGATACAACAGTGGTGTCAAACTCGTAATGGAACACGGGCCACCAATTGAAATTCAAGTGTGTGGGCTGCTGAAAGATCTTCCAAAAAATATTTTATGCAATATGGAGTCTTTTAATTTTGGTTTCGTTGGTGTTTTAAGGCCCTTCAACTGCAGTGGTCATTAGAGCCCCGTCCACTGCATCCACTGCGCAGAATCTGCACAGGCACTACGTTGTTACGACGAGTTTTAGGTATTAACAATACCAAGTGTTCCCAAGCGGTCACCCGTCCCAGTACTAGCTGGGGTTGTGTTGCTTAACTCCAGTGATCAGACGAGAACTGGTGTTTGCAACGCAATACAGTCGCTTTAGGGTCTTTGAGGTGTGGCCGTGGGCTGCGTGTTTCACACCACTGTTCTACAATATATTAATTAGAGGCTTACTTCTAATTTGTCGTACAGCGGATGGAGGTTCAAACTTCGTCCAAACCTAGTTAGTAAAAAACAGAAACAAAACATGAATCCTGTGTAGGTGAATACACTGTGTAACCCCCAAAATTTCCGCCGTTAAAAGGTCGATTGCATGTCTCAACACTCAAACATCAGTCACAACATTTCTTCTTGGGTGTAAGAGCAATCTCGGTGGTATTGTGTGTTATTTTCAGGCCATTAATACAGCTACTAACCCTCATACCGCCTCTGGCAGGGTTGGTTGCCCATTTTTGTCCCATTGGGACACATCGACGATCTAGAGGAACCCCTACGTTTATTTATCGTCATCCTACTTTTTGCTGGGCACTTTTCCTCCACACATCCCAACCCTTTTATTGTAGGGCTATATTGATTCGTTGGGGCGCAGTTCCTCCAAGGACGCCAAAGGGCGAGCTCCTGCCCTTCAAAATTTAGCCTACTTACACGTTCCATATAGTTCTATGTACTAGTCGGGTACCCATCTTGTCTCAAGGGATACAAGGGTAATCAGTTGGACGGGATTTTTCCTCAGCCGACTGTCGACCAAAGCTGCAACTCCTATGCTTATTTATCTTCGGTCTAATATTGGTTGGGGCACTCCAGCCGCCAGCAGGCGAGCTACCTACATCTGGGAATTTTGCCCCATCTACCTGTTGCATAGTGGAGAGGGTTGTTTGACGTGCAAATACCATCGTACACCACATGGGACCTCGGTTTTACTTCTCATCCGAAAGAAGGCATACTCGGGACATCTTTCTCGCCCGAAACCGCTTATACAGACCGACCCTGGAACCACTGACACAGTAAATCAACCACGCTACCCATTGCGCCACCGAGGCAGGTCCGGAGGATGCGGCCACTAAATGCAAATATTTCGCAACCCTTTATCTATTTCTAAAGATGCCCTCATTCCGTCAAATTTTCCCCACGAATGACTGGGTAGGATACCCACGCAGTCGGCTACTGACCTACTGGTGCAATTCCATACGTATTTAACGTCAGCCTGTTTCCCCTCACAGGGACAATTTCGTTCAATGCCACAAGGAAGGCGGGCTCCTACACCTGGAAATTTTGTATCGCTCCACCATGTAGAAAGATTCCCGCGTCGGTGGCATAGTGGGTAGTGTGCTCGGTAACTGCGTCAGTGGTTCTAGGTGCGATATTGGACCAAGGTGGGTTGGCCTCTTTTGGGCGAGGGAGGTACACCAAGTGTGATTGCTTCCTGGGCTCCGTCCTTTCATGTCTATACCACCTCAATCTACCATATTTTTCGGACTATAAAGCCCGCTTCACAATAACATCAGGAACGAGAACGGCAATGGCCGGGAAAGTTGAAAACAAGCCGTTTGCCATAAGCCGTTTGACCAATAGGAGCGCACCGCCACCACATGACGTACCCACCGCCCCTCCCCTCTGCACAAATACGTTTTACGTTCCCGTTGCTGTTGTGAAGCCCGCTTAAGGTGCACTTAAAATCCTTATACCGTAATTATTCTAATAAGCGGCGCGCCGTTTATTTTATTTTTTTTTTTCAAAGACATTTTTTTGTTGCGCCGTTTATTATTTTTTTCAAATTATAAATGGAAATTTTTTAGCCGAACAAGTTGACTTCATTAATTTTGATTTTTGCTGACGCCACTCTCGAATCTGAATTTAATGGCAAAATGAAATTGAGAAAAATAATCATTGGTTCATTTAAAATTTAAATCCTTACCCTAGATTTAGATAACCGTAGAGGTTTAGCCACAGGACAATTACCATCATTCTCAGCTGCAGAAATTCCCAAAAATTTAAATGCTAAAGAATACTTTCTCTTTGAAACTTTTCTTTCAACAATATCTGCACTAAACCTTAGTTTACACGAGCAAACAACTTGTGCAAGTACTACCGATGGTAACTTGTGCAAGCATTTACATGAGTAGTGAAAATGTGTGCAAGTAGTGTCTGAAAAAACTATATGGAGAGCACTTGCCAGCAAATTATTGCACTGATGTTTACACCATATAGTGGATAGTGTGATTGCTTGCTTGCAATGCTCAGAAACAGAAAAATATCATTATAAACAATTTTAATGTGGTGGTTAAAGCAAATGAATGTTTTGCTCTTTATACACTGCATATGGCTTTTTCTGCACTTCGTATGGTCATTTAAACTTTACACAGTTGCTACACAGGGGTACAGGAGTACCCCATCCATCCTTACTCAAATAATGAAAAGCAATTAACCACCCATCTGTGACTTATTAGGAAGTTCAACCTATCATGTGAAAATACTGTGAATCGTATTGTGCCAGGGTCACCCACAGAACAGAGAGGAGGAAGAACACCAGTACCTCTGTTCGGGCATGAGCCTGATTCCTTATTGCATTATAGCTACCGTGCAATAGGTCATACACCATACAATATTAAAACTGACAAAGCATTAATTTACCTCCCATGATTTATATTTTGATTGTAAAATGTGGTGTTGGAACAGTGGGGTAGGCCGGCATCCCCCAACAGACAACCAGCCAATATTCCTGCGGGTTCCATATGACTGGCTGGGGTGTTCCCAGTCATAGCATGTTCAATGGACCCACGGACCCAACCCTGCCACAGGCTGGATAAGGGTTTGATGATGATGATACCAGTACCCCTGTGTAGCATTAAAGGGTTAATCATTAAAAAAATTCAAGTTGACTTGCATGATCACTTCCAGACAGTTTTGAAATAAAGGGCGCGCCGTTTATTATTTTTTTCAGCTGATAGGTTCGCCATTTATTAGAATAATTACGGTATTTGCTAAAAGATCGGTATTGCGCCCTGTAGTCTGGTGCGCCTTATATGTGAACCTTGCCTGTGCTTAAGTCTGTTGACCTCAAACCAATTCTATTCACCAATGTTAAATTAGCTTGGCGCCTTATTAGAAAATATATATTCTAATTTACTACACTGCAAGCAGCTTTATTTGGCCAATATGGCAGTGTGGAGACCAACTCTCACTCCTACATATAATACCATAAAACTCCTGAAACCCTAAGCTATATTTCTAGTTCCCCCCCCCCCCCACAATACAAGCAATGGTGGGCTTTCCTTTGAGGAAACCACTTTATCCTCTGGAAGGCTATTGCATTGCCAAATGGTCCTTGGTAAGAAAGATCAGTAGTATGAGTCTGTCTGTGCCCTAATCTCCTTCAATTTATATGAATGATCCTTTCTCCCCTTATACTCAGCCAGGGACACACTTCCAACCAGAGGTCCATTGCACTCCAACAGCAGCAGTCTGATAAAAAGACCAATGCTGTGGGATATATGCTGCTGGATTAGTGTGTCCCACCCTAATTCCCTAATCATGCAAGACACGCCCTCCTTGTGAGAAACCTGTTTAGTACAATTCTTGCTGCCCTCCTTTAGATCCTTTCAATCTCCCAAGATAAATCCTGCCCGAAGGAAAATCAAATTGGCCCATCATACTTCAAAATTGGTCGCACCATTGAAATATATGCAGTTTCTTTTACTTCCTATGTGCTGCCCCAGGACCCTACTAATCAGACGGAGGAATTGGCCAGCCCTCCCAACCAATTTACTAATACGGTCCTTCCAGGTACCTTGACTATTTAAAATAATTCCAAGGTGCTTATGGGTCACAACCCTCTCGACCCTCACTCCTCCCATGTAGTAATCAAAAATAGATCCAGTCATTTATACTGTGGCTTATAATCTGGTGCACCTTTATCATGCGGAAAATGTGGTAGTACAACAAGCAAGCTACTCCTAACCCTTTTGCCCCTATGGCAGGGTCGGGTGTCCATCTTGCCATTCTGAATGGACACCAGAGTGATATATTGGACAGTGTTCTTTGGGGCATTCCACCGACGCCAGGGGGCAAGGTCCTACAGCTGGAAATTTTTCCTCATCTACTCTCGCCTCATTTATGCTGCAATGCCCCCACCCTCAGACTACCCCTAATATACTCATTCCTAATTCATGTATCGTATCATCTGTATTTCGGCTATTTGCATTCTATTTACTTGGTTCTTCCTCACTGCCCAACACTCTGATCCGTATAACATAGTTGGCCTAACCAATGCCCTGTGAAACCTCCTTTTTGACTTGATTGGGATCCTATCACACAGGACTTCACTTGCCTATCTCCACTGCAACCATTCCCCATTGATTCCTTGGGTCACGTCCGAGCATCTCCCCATTGTTCTGGAACGCTGATCCTAAGTACATCTTGCACCTTTGTTACCATCTCGTCCCCAGAGAGTACGTTTTCCTGCCCTGACCTTAATGGCATTTAGAAAAATAGTGATTCAGCACGCTACCTATTGCACAATCTAGGTGGGATTATGAGAAATTCCCACCAGATGAGGCTCTTCAAAAATGACATGGCCTTCCATATGTCTGTGGGCTCTGATAAGAATCCCTGCATTAATCTTTAGAAGTGCTGAAGAGTGGGCATGCACATGATGATGATCAACACAACAGAAATTTAAAATGTAGGCCCCTACTCACCTAGGTTTCGTTCGATGAGAGTATTTCTGATCCAATTTGAATAAATGCAGTACCCAGGCGACGTCTTGGGTTTCGTGAGCTGACTCATCGTGACGTTCGGATAAGTCACTGCGTAGCCTGGCTGCCATTGAACGGAATGCCATGCGAAATGGAAAGTTGGGAGAGGGAAAGATGAATGATGACCTATAGGGTTTATTGTTGAACATTGACCAGTTGTGCTCATGCAGCTTAAGGGGTGTGCCACCTTTGAACTTTCAAAAGTTGACTTCTTTTCAACTAAAAGTATTCTTTGGGGGTTTCAGAATAAGTTTCTACCTCATAAATGATTGCAAAAATGTTATGCTGGGCCACACCGGCCACACCACGCTGTGCCTAACAAGCAATTGCTGTGTGGCGCTGCACTTAGCAATCGGCTTTGTTGGCAACTGGCGCAATATTGTGCGAAGCTGTGCACTGGCAAACACGATCCACTTGATGTCGGTACATCAAACGATCTGCTCGTTCGTGGGCATGCTATTTGGACGGCGCCATGAGCATTTTCAGTTGCAATTGTGATTTTATCATCATATCTCATTTAATTGATCATTAATAATAAAATGAATAACTGCTTAATAAAAAAAATGAGCTCTTAAAAAAAACAAAGGTTTTAAGACAATGCATGCACTCAACTTGGAACAGACCACTCAACTGCAAACACATTGCTGTTATGCATTGTTTTGTGCAGTTCTGCTCCATTTTGAACAGAGTGCAGCGTGGCCCAGTGTGGACCTGCATTAGGGCAACAGCACACGAACCAACCAGCTGCTATGGTGTGCAGTTGCAGTCAAAACAGTTTGCTCTCATGTGTCCCATTGCTGTTCTTGGGATCTCATTTATTTAGACTTTGACAGTCTTCAAACATAAGCTTCTCTGATTCAAAGTCCATTGTCAGACGTCTTTATTGTTAATGAAAACCTTGTGAGAATATGGTGTCGTTGGTTGTCTCCAGTGCAAGTCTATACAAGTTTACAACTGCACGACCATGCTATCTTTGAGTTTCCTGTGTCCAATTGCAGTGGTTCGTGCACCCCTGCAATAAATGAATCGCAATGCATTGTGATTCATTTATTTCTATAGAAATTGATAACCGTTCACCCGTCGACCACTGTGGTAAGTGGCTAGTGCATTGTTGCCCTTATTATGCATGAGAAATGCCTTTTCATGAAGCTCATCTACCTGTACTCAGACGGTTCCTCTGCAAGGTTTTGCTCTGCTCAAATTCAAGCGCCTTTTTCTGGCAACAGCATTTTTTAAATTGGCTTGCGTTATACAGTATCTCTTGTATTTTTCACCCAATTTATTATTTTTTTTGATGGGAAACTTGTCTAATATTATCCTAAAGAAATACACAACCGTTTTTCTAGGACGTTTGGTTTATTGGCTGTACATTGCATGCCAATTTGTCTGACATGATTTGCAGGGTCATCTTTTGCACCACAGTCAGCTATTTTAGGTCCATTGCACACACGCGATTTTTGCTCGCACGGGTGCCGCAGGGACACTGCAGCGACTCCCGCAGCAATTCAGTGCACACATGTGGTGAAATGTCGCCAGTACACATTTGGCAACACCCAGCAGGCGTGCCCTTTTGCCTACCAAATCTCAAAACTATGAAATCGCACAAAGAAACCATGCCGATGTGTGCATCTCTCAACAGACCACGAGGTACTGCATGACCGTATGGGCGAGCGCAGTGCCGCGGCGGTTTCGTTGAGAAATGCGGGCATTTACAGACCCAACTCCGGTTTTCGGAGCCGTGGCGGCGCCGCAGGTATGTGTGCACTCCCCCATTGCAACTAATGTATCTCATGCCGCCATTGCGAGGCTGCATGGGCACCGCGCGAGTAAAAATCACATGTGCGCACCGGGCCTTAATCATATAAACGTTTTATAGTATTTCAAGAAATGCTAAAACCCGGTAACCCAATTATGACTATCTGTTTCTTATGTCTCAAAAAAATTTCCGACGGTCCTTATCTGCATCCCCCTTATTTTCATACCCCCTTAATGCATCTCCACCATCATGCACTTCTTTATTTTGACAGTGGCGGATTGACTATTCCATTGACTACTTCAATAGAAGTAGTCCACAGTTCACCTTTGATGATTATCCCGGATCATTCACTTGAAGAGAAACAAAGTGAAATCACTTCTTGTTTAAATGTATCATCCAGAAATTCAAAATTGAATTGTGGTTCACTTCAGTTGACTCCAAAAGTGATCAAAAACCTGAACATGACCCAACTTTGTTCATCCGTCATCCTAGCTGATCTCTTTGGATGATTTCCTGTTTACAGTGTTCACTGGTCATTCATTTTGAGGGAATCATCCTTGATGATTATCAAAAGTGAACCTTGTAAACCTGCCTTAACTGTCTTAATTTTGTTGTTAATTTGATTAATTTGCCTTCAGAGCATGATAGATGGTTAGGTGACAATGATCATCCGCACATCAGGGGGACACCTTTCAAACTTCCTGTGTGATTTAATGGCGTCTTTATTTAACCAACCGTGACCCTTGGCTAAAAGAAAACCTACAATCTTCGAAACTTAAGAGGCAAGTGCACTATTTCTATTCCATTTTATATTTTCTGCACTGCATTAACTTTATTGTAAGATGAACTTCAGCGTACACTAAAGCCAGAACCTGGTGGGTGCAATAGTCAAGAGCCTTGTTAGCATAAACTCGTTCAGTTTTCCGTTATTCTAGTTTAAATAATGTGTTATATAATTTGGCATTGCTCTAAACCTAGTGGCATTGTTTTCTTCACTGAAACAGCCCAAAGTTTTCAAAGGGAAGCAGATCTGCATCAATATGTCGTTTACAAGTGCCATCATAGTGACGTCGATATGATGATGGACACTTGCATCCACGAAATGCGGCAACGTTGATATTCTGCCAGGTTCACACCGACCGTGCCAAACTGCACTGCACTCTGCAGCAGCGCTCTGATCGAAACGGAGCAGAACTGTGCAAAAAGAGCACTGAACAGAACAGATCAAGGTGTTTGCAGTTGAGTAGTCTGTTCCATGTGGAACGAATGTGTCTTTAAACCGCCCAAATCACCTCAAATCGCCTCTTTAAATTGCCTCAAATGTCTAAAAACCGCCCAAATCACCTCAAATCGCCTCTTTAAATTGCCTCAAATGTCTAAAAACCGCCCAAATAGCATGTGCCACGAACAAATGCATTTCTTTGATGTACCTGGCATCAAGTGGATTGCGTTCGCGGGTGCACGACTTTGCACAGTGTTGCACGGTTTTCCATCAAAACTGGATGCTCAGCTCAGAGCCAAACGGCTATTTCTCGTTTGGCAGTGTTGCCGGTATGGATCCAGCACTAAATTAACTTAGTAAGTTTGTTTTTTATGCTGCCAAAATACAGTAAACCCTCGTTAATTCGTTCAACTGATTAACCGTCAATGATTCCCTTGTTCACATGTCCTCCCTCCTCTTCATAATCATCATACACTTATCCCGCCTGTGGCAGGGTCGGGTCTGCGGGTTCTTCTCTTTCAACTTGATTGGGACCGGTGAAAAGTTCTTCCTAATTTTTTTTACTTTTCGTTCGAAATGTTTTACAATTGTATTTATACATACAGTGAAAACTATAAAGTTGACCATCTCATAATTTGGTCAACCTTACTAAGTTATACTGACAACGTCGATGGTAACCAAAATGTGTCTTAAGGTGGCCATACACGATTGATCTATTTGGACTCAGTTCAAATTGGTGACTGCATTGACGGCTGCATCAATCCATGCCGAGCCAGGCCAGTTCCAGTTTGGTTTATGTCACCAACAAGTGTGCATCGTGAATTTTTCGACTACAAATAGCGAATATATGCAGAGCCAATGCTAAGAAACGCGGGGCCCGAAGCAAGGGTTAGGTACGGGGGAGGGGGGGGGTCCTGTCCAAAAAAATTTGTGAAAATTAGTACCTCTTAGGCAACTGTTAACTAAATACCCACTTTAATCTATTAAAGCAGAGGTTCCTAAAGTGTACTCTAGTTGTGTATTTCCCGAAAGGGTTGGGGGTTACAGCTTTGGTCTGTAAATACTGTACAGTAGATTGCCCATGTGTCCATTCTGAGGGACAAAGATTGGTATCCGACCCTGCCATCAGCAGCGGTTCTAGCAAACGCGAGGCCCTGTGCAAATTGAAAGCAAATTGAAAGTGCGAGGCCCTTTCCAAAAATTTGCAACTTGCAAAAACGAGGCCTGAAGCGCGAGGCCCCGTGCATTTGCACAGTTTGCACGTGCCTAAAACCGCCACTGCCTGCCATAGAAAGGAAAAGGATTGGTAGTTGTTTAGCTTCCGCTGCCATTGGCATTTTCCGCACACAGGGCTGCTAGAGAAAACCAAACTTTTAGGACTGGAGGTCTAATTTCATGTTGAAAGAAGTTGGGTCAGGGATCGCACACACACATACGGCGAGGCCAACAGGTTTTCCGACTCCATTTGGCACAGGGATTTCCCACGCACGATAATGCCGAGTATTCACTCTGTTGCTCAGTGTCGTGGACTTTGGACTGGACGAAAATCTAGTCGGGCCTGCTAACCCACAACGATTCATCTGAGTTCCCCCACACACGGTGAGTTTTGGATCAGTGCAGGGCCACGTGGCCGGTTGAATCGACCGTGTGTGACCACCTTTATGCTGTATGTTGACTGTTTATCCCGCCTCAGAGGGCGCAATGGGTGGCGTGCTCGGTAACTGCTACAGTGGTTCTAAGTTCGACACTGCCGATCTGTTGGACGGTATTTTTACACTGATGTCTACTAGAGTTGTGCAACGAGTCTCCGAAAAGCTCACTCTCGGTGTAACAAACGAGTTACAAACTGGTTATTACATCGAGAGTGAGACCGATCATGTTTGTTTTTCCGAGACTCGTTGCACAACTCTACTGTCTACCGACCTAATGATGCACAATCCCTACGCTTACTTATAGTCGTTCTAATGTTCGTTGGAGTACTCCACCGACGCCAAGGTGCAAGCCCCTACACATGGGAATTATTCCCTGGTCTACTAGTTGCACAGTGACACGCCTCGGTGGCGCAGTGGGTAGAACGCTTGGTAACTGCGTCAGCAGTTCTAGGTTTGATACCGAACTGAGGTGGATTGGGGCATCTCTTTCGGGCTAGAGAGATGCCCTGAGTGCGCCTTCCTTCTGATAAGTAAAACCGAGGCCCCTTGTGGTGTACGATGGCATTTGCACGTCAAAGAATCCTCTCTAATATGCAACGGGTAGATGCGAAAATTCCAGGCTTTGGAGCTTGCCCCTTGGCGTCGGTGGAGTGTCCTGACGAACTGTAAACCAGCAATAAAGAAGCATAGGGATTGCAACTTTGGTCGCCAACCGGCTGCGGAAAAACAATGTCCAATATATCACCCTTGTGTCCATTCAGAGGGACAAAATGGGTACCGAACCGGTCATAGGTGGAAATGGGGTTAGGATTTGCCTTTTCTATATGTTGACTACTGCTTATGTTGGCCACCCTTTCTGTATGTTGACCAAAAGAATGGTGTTCAACAAGTGGTCAACATGAACAGGTTTCACTGTATTTTCAATTTCCAAATAAAATAATACTGTATATAGATATACACATTTGACAGTCATATTTATATTAGGGGGCCTACATATTTAAATTTCTCCAACGGGAACCCTGGGTTATCTGTTCTTTTTCATTATCCACTCCTTGCCCCAAACGAATTAGGACTGATAAACAAGGGTCTACTGTACTTTGCTATATCTAAATGCTGTATAGGCCTCTAGACAAACGTTTTCAAAATACAGTAGAGTTTGGCTATAGCAAACCCGCTAATAACGAACTCTTTACACTGGGATACTTTCATTGTTTAAATACAGTACGTTGTCTTTCCCAATGAAATCTTTCACTCATTATAACGAACCGTTTTAGTACATTTTCCTGATTCGTTATAACCAGACTTCACTGTAACATCAATAACATGAATTTTTTTCATTCGAGAAGGTCAGATTCAGGGGCGGATCCAGAGGCGGTTCAGGGGGGAGCACCTTTAATATTCAGAACCCCTTACTATAAATCTAGCTGGCAATTACAATAGGTCTTCTACTGTCCCTTAGACAATGTCGTGTATTGAATGGTTTAGCCCAGTGGTTCTCAATCTTTTTGAAGCCAGGGAACACTGAACAGTAGCATTTTACTTTCACAGAACACTTACAATTCAACATGAACTTTGTCATAGGAAGTCATTAAATCTTCCAAGTCTACCTTTCCAAAATGGCAATAAATGTTTCCAAACTGTTATACATTCATGGCACATCAAATGGGAATCATTTTACATTTAATGTGCCAATGCAATAACACATTTTCAAAGTGAGATTAAGCAAATTGTTGAAGCAAGCTGATATTAAAGATGTTTGCAAAAATATGGGTTCTGTATAATCGGGATCACGTCAATTTGGTGTAAGACAATTTGGTGTACATACAAATTTGACGTAGATACCGATTTGTTGGGTGCACAAATTTGTTCAAAATTGCAACTGTCATAACAGTCATTGCAATGGTCCCGTTTAACACAGTTGGGTTTGTTTGTGTTTAGGGCCCATCAACTTCAAAGGTCAATAGGGCCCTATAACACAGTTAGGGTAGACATTCATTGTTCTATTACCTTGCAATGACTGCTGTTATGACGGTTGCAATTTGTTGTTATGACCATTGTGTTTTGTTATGGCCTTTGCAATTTTGAACAAATTTGTGCACCCAACAGATCGGTATTTACGCAAAATGTCATATGCCAAATTTGTATGTACGCCAAGTTGACTATGCCAAATTGTCATGCACCAAATTGACATAGACACCATATAATCAGTTCACATATATGACTACTGTCATATACTGTTTCTCTTATATCAAATTGTACAAAATGAATATAGGGTGAATGCATCATCAGTTTTTCTACAAACTGAGTCAAAACTTCAAATTTATCAACATTTCGAAAAATATATACAGTATATCAACTGATACACTTACAGTATATGGCTCCAGCACATTTTCTGCAACCTGGCCCTGTGCACGGGCTTTATGAAATTGTATCAAAATGTAAAATGCTTGTTTTCCTTCAAAAAGCCCAGCAAAATATTTTTCAACCCAGCCCTGCAAAAACTCACCCTGGCGCTGTATCCACTTATAACAAAACCTCCTAACAGGTAGCTCAATCTCCTTATCTGTGAGTGGGCTCATCATTAATAACTTTCTACCAAAATCTTTCTAAATATTTTAATACTCAAAGACCATGAAATAGTTACAGTATGATGGAATAGTTACACTAATTTTCTATGGGCTCAGAATATTTCAAATATTCTACTTGTAAAAAATAAAATTGTTAATGAAATATGCAATCGTGTTGTAAGTGGAAAAGTCATGTACAGTAGTTGCATTAGTTATGTTCTTCCAAAAAAAAAAAAAAAAAAAAAATTGATATGAATGTGAATTTTTGACTCATTTTGTAGAAAATCTGTATTCACCCTTCAATATATGAGTGCTTCAGTTATCTGGAAAATTCAGTTGCCCAACACGTGGTTGGTCCCACCTTATACAACTATAAAACAAACAACTATGTCATTTGCGTTTGCTGATTTTAATCCCATCCAAAAATTATTTTAAATTGTATCGATTTTTTCCCAACACCTTTATTTGTGCATTTCATTTTTTGCGGAACACGAAGTGGCTAAACGACATTAAAGGGGCTAAACGACATTAGAGGTTCTATAGAAAAGGGAGGGCTAAAGATAAACATGAAGAAAACAGAGTATCTAGCTTTCAGTTGGGAAGGACAGGCAAGTAATGGTGACGTCCTTTCAAAGGGCGAATTGGTGAAAAAGGTGCAAGAGGTAAGGTACTTAGGGTCTACTTTCCAAAGTAATGGAGAGATCGATGCCGATGTGACCCGTAGAATCAATGGGGGGGGTGGCTGAAGTGGAGGCAGGCAAGTGGGGTCCTGTGTGACAGGAGGGTCCCAATCAAACTGAAAGGGAGGTTCTACAGGGCAGCGGTTAGGCCAGCAGTGCTATATGGGTCAGAGTTTTGGGCATCAAGGAAGAGCCACGTCAATAGAATGCAAGTAGCCGAGATGCGAATGCTGCGCTACATGAGTGGTGTGTCAAGAGCTGATAGAATTAGGAACGCGTATGTTAGAGGTAGCCTGGGGGTGGTGGACATCGCTGAAAAAATGAGGGAGAATAGACTGAGGTGGTATGGACACGTGATGAGACGAGGGGATGAGGACCTAGTTAGGGCTATGCCAGGAATGCAGGTAGTCGGCAGTTCCCGGGGCAGGGGGAGGCCGAAGCTGACGTGGGAGCAGGTTGTTCGAAGGGATATGGCGGTGTGCGGGGTTGACGGGGATATGGTGGGAGATAGACGGGAGTGGAGGGCCAGAACCCGCAGACCCGACCCTGCCTCAGGCGGGAGAAGGGTGTGATGATGATGATGATGATGATGATGATGACTTGAAGTGGTTTTATGGAACACAGATTGAGAACCACTGGTTTAGCCAACTGCAGATTGGACTGGCAGTATAGAAATGGGAATAGCAAATGCAATAATGCCTCATCAGTTGAAATATGGGCCCCAGTGAGGCACTGAGGGGGGAGCAATTGCTACATTGCTCCCCCCTGGACTCGCCCTGGTCAGATTTCAAACCGTTCTTTCCTACTGAGTTTGATTTAACTCCACCTTGAGAAACAACAATTCTAACAACAGTTTTGCTTTTTTCTTCCTTGGATAGCTGTCACGAAATTCATGCCTTAAACTGCTTTCGTTTTGGTGGCACAGAAATATAACAACAATCAATTGAAGTGACAAATTGCCAAAATAATGACTCACCTGGGTTTTGCTATTTGAGCGTATTGTCTGTCAAGTTGTTGAAGTATTTTTAAAGCTTCCGTCATAGCTGCCACTTTGTCCGGCATTGGTCGGGCCTCAATTTGTTGGACATGGATTCCAATAACAATCAGGACGCAGACGACGAACAGGAACATGTTGTGAAAATGATTCAGGCCCATCTGTCCAAAGTCTATTTGATCGACTGGTTGGAGTTATTCGACTATGATAATAATAAGTAGAACCTAATCTCAGTTAATTCGGTAGTATTCTTTACAAAAATTTGACTCTCGTATTTTGAACACACGGGTCTGAAAGCCGTTGAAGACGACCTTCTGTGGTTCATCCTATTTATATGTGATCTCTTGGACTGAAGGAACTCCAGGAAACATTTGGGAGCGAAGAAACATCGCCGTCATTGGTCTTCTAAGTGAAAGAAACAACCCCCAGACTGTGTCACGTGGTGATCTTACCTTTAAAATTCATCATGGACTTGCACAAGGTTTATTCTAGTCCTATCTCACGCTACCTTATCGTTTCCGGCTCCTCTTCCATAATTCAAGGAAAAGAAGTTTCTTTTCCGTCTTTTTATTCTCATTTGGTACCAATTTAATTTAAAATATTGAAATTTAATCCTCCAGCTCCTATCGCTACTGAAAACGTCGAAAAAAGTTTCAAAATTTATTTTTGGGCGTCAATCAGTATGGTATCCACGGTACACTATTCTATCCCACCGTTCCCCAACCCCCTCACCCCCACATGATGCTAAGAGAACCTTTAAATGGGGCATATCCTCAGTGTGGTAATTACTGCACCCCCTGCGCGGCCAAGTTGCGTTGGGCACACCAGTTCCCGTTAGATCACTGAAGTTAAGCAGCGCACACCCACGTCAATACCAACTTGGGTGGTTGGTAATGAACGTTGGGTGCTGCAAATTAACCCTCTTCCTCGTCCTTCCACTTACCTCCTTGTCTCCCGTGGGCAGCCTCCTAAGGGGTTGACCTGTTATGGCTGCCTGCCTTACAACCCAACCCGCAAACTAATCAATCAATTCATCTACACTATGCTACACTAACGGGTTGGGGAATAGACCAAGCAGGCCAAACCCTCATCTGTTTTCTTTAAAAGGGTTGTAGACTCATTTTCTTAACCACTCCTGGATTTCCCATATAGGCCTACATCTCAAACCCTGTCATCACTAGCCCTGAGACACATGAGCAATCCGCTTGAGAACACTGGGTGCAGCTAATGCCTAAAAAGTGCCGTCTTAACGGCATTATGGGCCTCTGGACAAACCAGTATGCTGGAGCCTCTGCGACAACCAAAAGTCATTGATAGATTACATAGAATTAACTGTGCGGTAGGATTTATTTATGGGAAGTCACGTGACATACGCAGAACCGTGTGTGTGCCCGGGGTAGAAGAGGCACACGGCACCTTCCCCCATTGCATGTCGTCGTTGTTGTTTGTTAATGCTTTAGGGTCCTTCAGCTGCAAGGTCTTTAAAGCTCCGTCCACTGTGTAGTTCTAATGCAGAGACTGCACAGGGTATTAGCGGTATCCAGTTTTTCCAAACGGCCACCCATGTCAGCCAAACCCCCTAACGGTACCCCCTACAAACAACCCGTCAAGAATTCTTATGGGTTCCAGACGCGTGGAACGTGGAATTGGGGACCCTTGCCAGCACTTACAGACCCTTATCCATTCCAGGGCATGCAGACATGGTTAGGAGGGCCATTTCCTAGGCCAAACACCAGAAGTATGAGGCCCTCTATGATCAGTTAGAGACAAAAGGAGAGGAAAGAGAATTTTTTAAGCTGGCCAGGGCTAGAGATAGGGCAGCTAAAGTTATACCCCTAGCCATAACAGTGAAGGATAGCAAAGGTGGGATCCGGAACGTTCGCCCCCGACATTTCGCCCCCACACATTTCGCCCCTCGGACGTTTCGCCCCTCGGATGTTTCGCCCCTGGGAGGGCAAATGGCCGTTTTTTTTTGTTATTTTTTGTTATTCCGTTTTAGGTAAGGTAAAAATCAAGGGCTAGTGCCAACTGACCCTTGAGTCAATGCCAGCCCTTGATTTTTACCTTATTTTGGCCGTTTTTTTTTTGTTATTCTGTTTTTACCTAGAAAAACAGCGTTGTTCGTTCGGACCTTTTTCTGAGTGTTTCAAGGAATAGGTAAGGTGAAAATTCAGCAATTTCGGCAAGAATGCTACGCATTGTGGAGGACATCAACGATAGAAATTTAATAGACTTTCTGAAAGGCAGCGCCTAAATATCTGGAAATTCACTTTACCATCTAATATAAAAAAAAGATTATTAATTTAAAAAACCACTAGTGCCCTACAAATCGATGTGTTTTCGGACATAAGGTAGTGACACGCGCATGCGCCAAATTTTACGTTGGTAGTTTTAAGCATCGACGCTGCCGCTATTTTTTTAAGTACAATTTAGCAGACGAACATCACTTAAAAGACTTTGACGACGTAAATTTAACGTTTTAAGTTTGCGTTTCCGTCGTTTGCGGCCATTTACCTTCCCAGGGGCGAAATGTTCGGGGTCGAAACGTCCGAGGGGCGAAATGTTCGGGGTCGAAACGTCCGAGGGGCGAAATGTGTGGGGGCGAAACGTCAGGGACGAAATGTCGGGGGCGAAACTTCCATGAACCAGCAAAGGTAAGGTCCTGTTTCTCCCTGTGTAAATACAGAAGAGGTGGGAAGAGTACTTAACTTCTGGATCCTGAGTAGTTCTCCAATTTCATTCCTGTTTACCTTGTTGACAGAAGGTTTTCAGCTGTTCGCAGTGGTCGTCCTCAAATTAAAAATCCATTAATTACAAAATACTTATATTTTTTGGGAAAGAATCGACGTTTCACATGCTCTAGCGAATCATTCGCCTCAGGAGGCACACTGACAGGGTGACAATCACGCGCGGATCTAGGGTGGGGTTTCTGGGGTTGCAACCCCCCCCATGCACATATAAACTTATATTCGCATAATATGTGAGCTTTAGCTCAACCCCCCCTCCCCCTGACGAAAATCCTGGATCCGCCACTGGCGGCAATGTTAATTGGGGTTTACGGAAGTTTCGCCCCCGACCTTTCGCCCCCCGGAGCTTTCGCCCCTCGGATGTTTAGCCCCTGGGAGGGTAGATGGCAGTTTTTTTATTCTGTTTTTATTTAGAGAAACAGCATTATTCATTCGGACCTTTTTCTGATTCGTCATTATCATCACACTCCTATCCCGCCTGTGGCAGGGTGGGGTCTGCGGGTTCTAGCCCTCCACTCCCATATTGGCCAAAGAAAAGGCTGCTTGCAGTATAGTAAATTACAATGATCTCCAACCAGGTCCCCGTCCACCCCACACACTGCCATGTCCTTATGGACAAGCTGTTCCCACGTCTGCTTTGGTCCAGCCCTGCTCCGGGTGCTACCGACCACCTGCATTCCTAGAATGGACCTAACGAGGGAATTCTCCCTCATTTTTGGTGTTGTCCACCACCACCTGACATTTATTTCTTTTCTTCTCTGTTTAATATACTGTAATAATAATTTAAAAAAAGACACACAAACAAACTAAAATTCAAAATTGTGTGCTATGCCTTTCAGAAAGTCCATTAAATTTCTATTGTTGATGTCCACACTATGAGAATTCTTGCCGAAATTGCCGCATATTTCTTATATGCAAAAATAAACTAAAATTTCATTGTCCTCCCAGGGGCGAAACGTCCGAGGAGCGAGATGTGTGGTGGCAAAAGCTCCGGGGGACGAAAAGTACTCAGGGACCAAAGGTCGGGGGCGAAATGTCGGAGGCGAAACGTCGGGGGCAAAATGTTGGGGGCGAATGTTCCGCATCCCGTTGATTGGTACAATACATTACTAAGTTTTTAGGAACCAGTATGCTAGAGGTCAGGTAGCTTGGGGGTGGAAGACATGGCGCAAAAAAATAGAGAGGGCGGATAGAGGTCATATGAACATGTAATGAGAAGAGGGGAGGAGGAGCTCGTTAGGTCCATTACAGCAATGGAAGTCGTTGGTGGCACTCGGGACTGGGGCAGAACAAAGCAGACGTGGAAGCAGGTTGTCTGTAAGGATATGGTAGCGTATAAGGTGGACGACGATTTGGTGGGAGGTCAGGCTAGCGTTGATGGCTAGAACACGCAGACCCGACCCTGCCACCGGCGGGATAAAGAAGGTGTGATGATGATAACTTGACAGGCGCAGATTGGCATGGGGCCCTGGGGCAAGTGGTCAGCAGGGTCATGCGTTAAGACGTCACTGAACCCAAAACGTAGTGTTTGTGCACACTGAATTAGAACTATGAAGTAGACGGGGCTGTAATGGGGGGTGGTGATGATCACTGAAGCTAAGCAACGCAACCCCAGCAAGTACTGACGTCGGTGGCCGATTGGGACACCTAGGTACTGGTATTACCCAAAAATCGTCGCATTAGTGTAGTGTCGGTGCAGTCACTGCATTATAACTACGCAGTGGTTTCTGGTTTGTTTGTGTTTTAGGGCCCCTCAACTACAAGGTCATTAGAGCCCCGTCCACAGCATAGTTCTTATGCAGAGACTGTACAGACACTACACTAATGTGACGATATTTTGGTATTAGCAGTACCCAGTTTTCCCAAGTGGCCACCCATGTCAGTACTAGCTGGGGTTGCGCTGCTTAACTTCAGTGATCAGACGAGAACTAGTGTGTCCAACGCAATTCGCCGCTCCTAACTATATATACGCAGTGGACGGCGCTCTAATGTTCTTGTTGTTGAGGGGCCCTAAAACACCAACGAACGGAAAAAAGGGTGTCTAAATTTAGACTATTGTAGTTGAAGGGCCCTAAGACACTAACAAAATTAAATATCTCCTCTTTAGGCGGGAAAAGGGCTTTGGTATGATGATGTTATGTTGATGGAGAACTGATTGAATGATACTATACATCTTACAAAGTGCCGGATTTAGCTCTAGGCTAATTATGCTGAAGCCTAGGGCCTCAAAGTGGCTTGAAAAGGGCCTCAAAGTGGCTTGAAAAGGGCCTCAAAATTGAAATACCCTAGGGCCTCTCAATATCTAAATCCGGCACTGATCTTACTACTATGTTACGCTATCGAGTTGTGGAGTAAGCCAAGCAGCCATAACAGGCCGAAACTTAAGGCAAGGCGCAAAATGAGACCCAGGGTGGCGAAGGTAACGAAGGGTGTAGCAGCCCTGCGAAATTCTGCTAGCAGGCAACCACCGCACATTCAATCGCAGTTTTTCACCATACTGGTGTGAAATCTGCATCAAATAACGAGAGAACTTCTCTGCTTCGCACAGCTTTTTGTTATTGTCACGCTAACTTCACGCAGGAAACTGCGGCATTGACACTGCGCTCCGCAGGCTCACATGGCGCAGGCACTGAGTCACGTCACCCTGCGACTTAACATGCGCAACTACATACTATGTATCATGTCATCATCATCATCTCACCCTTCTCCCGCCTGAGGCAGGGTCGGGTCTGCGGGTTCTAATCCTCCACTCTCGCCTATCACCCACCAGGTCCCCCCGCAACCCGCACGCCTCCAAGTCCGCCAGCACTACCTGTTCCCACGTTCGCTTTGTCCTTCCTCTACCTCTGGTGCCCCCGATCACCTGCAGTCTCACAATGGACCTAATAAGCTCCTCCTCTCCCCTCCTCATCACATGCCCATACCACCTCAACCGATTCTCTCTCATCTTTTCCGCAATGTCCCCCACCCCCAGGCTACCTCTAACGTAATCATTTCTGACCCGGTCGGCTCTAGACACCCCACACATATATCGCAGCATTCGCATCTCCGCCACATGCATTTGCCTTTCATGGTCCTTCCTAACTGCCCAGCACTCTGACCCATACAGCATAGCAGGCCTAACAACGGTTCTGTAGACCTTGCCCTTCAACTTTAATGGGATCCGATGGTCACACAGGACCCCACTTGCCTGTCTCCATTTCAGCCACCCTGCATTAATCCTACTGGTCACATCTGAATCTATTTCCCCATTGCCCTGGAAAACTGATCCTAGATACCGAAACTCTTGCACCGCTGGAATCTCCTCTCCCCCACAACGAATCTCACCTCCTTGCCCCTTGCCACTAAAATTGAAAGCTAGGTACTCAGTCTTCTTCATGTTCACCTTAAGGCCCCCACCTCCATTGCTGCTTTCATGTCTTGTAGACCCTTTTGTGCATCTTCCCTGGACTCCTCAAGCCTTCCCACATCATCTGCAAATACCAGGCACTGGGGGGGGGGCATTCCCCTACTCCCGTCAGCAGCTCATCCATCACCAGAGTGAATAGGTATGGGCTAAGTGCTAACCCTTGGTGCACACCAACCTCTACTTTGAAGCTTGCAGTGTTTCCCCATGCTGTTCTCACCCTAGTGATGGAACCATCATACATATCCTGCACTACCCTAATATGGCCTTCATCCACACCTTTCTTTCTTAAAACATTCCATACTAACTGTCTGGGAACACTATCATATGCCTTCTCTAGGTCAACGAATATTGCATGAAGGTCCTTCCTTGCAGCTCTATGCTTCTCAATCATCTGTCGGAGAATGAAGATTGGTTCCATGGTGGACCTACCTGGCATAAACCCAAATTGATTTCCCCGGACACTGGTTAAGTCTCGTAGGCGACACTCTATGACTCGCTCCCACAGCTTCATAGAATGGCTCATCAGCTTCATGCCCCTATAGTTTCCACAGTCCTGGGCGTCACCTCTGCCTTTGAACAGTGGTACTATCCAACTCTCTCGCCATGCAGAACGCATCATGTCCCCCTGTGCTAACTTATTGAAGAGTTTCCCTAGCCATGTAATTCCCGTGGGGCCCAAAGTGTGCCAAACATCCATGGGTATCTTATCAGGGCCTACTGCTTTCTGACCTTTCATCTTCTGAAGGGCTCTGACTATTTCTGCCTCACTCACCCTGTCCACAGCCTGTGGTGTGGGTGGGTTTCTGCCTATGACAATTGCACCAGAGTCTGCGTTTAAGAGACTCCCACCTTTTGGCTACCTCTTCTGGTTGAAAAAGGGCCCTACCATTGGTATCCTTGACCGTTATGGCCCTGGTAACATCCTTACTATGTATCATGTAAGCCGCAGAAATTTATGGTGAGTCACCCTGCATAACCTGCGGAGACTGCGTCTCATTTTGCGCTGGGCCTTGGGAGTGGGATGACCATTCGTCCCGGATTACAGCTCTGCGTCCCGCATGGATTCGCGTCCCGGAATTAACAATTCGTTTAGTGATTTGTCAAAATAAATTTAGATTCTATAGCATTTCCCCATACCAGTGGCGAAAGTAGAGACAGGCAAGTGCAGTCATGGAGACCACCGGGTCGCAATAAATTGAAAAGCAATGTTTACAAAACTGTCGTTAGGCCTGCTATGCTGCATCGCTCAGAGTGTTGGGCAGACATGAATTCCATTATCGTTGTTTGTTACGCTTATGAAAGGAAAATGCAAGTGGCTGAGATGCGAATGGTGCGCTACATCAGTGGGGTGTCACCAGCCAACAGCATCCGAAGCGACTACATTCATGGTAACTGGGGTTGGGAATCATTGCAGAAAAGATTAGAGAAAATAGGTTGAAGTGGTATAGGTATGTGATAAGGAGGAAGTTATTCTCTCCATTATGGGACTGCAGGTGATTGGTGGCACCAGGAGTAAGGAAAGACCAAAACGGACGTGGGAGCAGATGGTACAACATGACATGGAGACGTTCGTGGTAGATGGGAGCCTGGTGAGGGATAAGCGGGAGACCCGACCCTTCCACAGGCGGAATAAGGGGATGATGATGTTTGAGAGGGATCAATGTCCCGGATTGGCCCGCGGAATAAAAGGGTCACCCTACTTAGGATGATGCTCGTGGGTTAGGAGGAGGTAGGTGTAGGGGATTTAGGAGAGTACAATGGTGTGTAGACCCATTTGCCTAGATCTCCACCAGCACCCTAGCAACACCTTTGCATTCCGCACCCACTCCAGCCGCTCCACCCCAGAACCCATCATCCCCAGTACTTCTTCCAAGGTGGGGGTTCCCCAACCCCTCCTGCAGTGATCCAGCGCTGGACAAACCAGTATCACATGCCTAACATCCTCCACTTGGTCCCCACATAATCCACAGCCCTCCTCTCCACCTGTTATCTTTGCCATCCTCTGTTTCGCCTCCAGTGACCCAGCTCTTGCCCGAAACAGAAGTGAGCTCTCCCACGTATTGTCATAGATTACCTCCCTCTCTATGTTAAGCTTGTTCCCATACACCCTCAGCGTTTTCTTTGCCTTCCTTCCCTCCATACACTGTCGCCACTGCCCTAACCCCCACTCCTTGCAGTGTTGTTGCCCCCTATTGCCCTCCCTGGGGTGCAGTGTTATGCCTATCTTCTTGATATCCTGTTTACCCTCCTCTCCCAGTTAGTAGATACCTTCATGTTGTTTACCCATGCATTTACCTGCCATGCTGGATTTTCTTTCTGTAGCCCCCATATCCTGCACAGGAATATCTACTTAATAGCCATTTCTCTCTGTTCAAATGTAGCCCACCCCATGTCTCCCTGTATTGCTTCAACTGCTGTAAACCTATTTCCCCCTAGGGCCATCCTACCTAACCTTCTTTGGACTACTTCCTCGTTTCCATATGTTAGCCCTGGAACTGCTACTGCTTTCCATAGGCCCCTAACCATTTCATACCTTGAGAATGAATCAAATGCGAGTTTCCTTATTAATTCTTCTCTGGTTTCTAGCTTACAAATGATGTTCTCCTCCATTGCTTTTAGGTATCCCCTATCATTTGTGAGTTTAACCCCCAGGTATGTAACCTCTGACACTACATCTATCTCCCTATCCCCAAGCTTGATTGGCATCTTATTACTAGGCCACATGTTAACCTCTCCTATGATCATCAGTTTTGTTTTGTCTTGACCAAATTCTAACTGAAAATCCCTACTGAACTGTTCTCAGATATCCAGTACAACGCAGTTCTGCCGCATAATGCAGTGGCGCCGTTGTTAAACCCTTTATTTTTCATTCTCCAGTTCGTTTTTGCCGTGGATGTGACAAAACAGGTGATGCTTGCACCGTGCAAAAGAGTCGGTGCGGTGCGTCAATTATCTTCGCTTTCATCAGGGTGTTTGCTCCAAATTGACATTTCAACGAATTTAAAATCTTGCTGACGTGTAGAAATCGTTTTTCAGGGTGATACTGGAATTTCTTTGCATTGTTTCTGGTGAATGAGACCATTTCTGAATTGTGACGTCGATAACATTAATGTGAAAGAATTTTATTTCCATCTAATTAAGCCTCCTCAGTCATTGGACGTTCCCAAGACGTCCACAAAGGCGGTATTTTTTAATAATTATCACCTGGCAACCATGGTTTTAATGCTGGAATTATTCAACTTCCTTTCTGGAATTACTTCAGTTCCCATGGATAACAATAGATATCAAAAGCTTTACTAATTTCTTCTAAATAAAAATCGCTGAATTCGTTGTCGTAGAAGTGATTGTTGATTAATGTGCCGTGTTGTGGTCAGTAGAGTCCTAGAAGGCTAAAATTATCCAACCATCTAAGTAGCTCTATTTTTATGTCTCTTCTGAGTGCAGCCCAACACTGCCCCATATAGGATAGCTTCAGGCCTAACTACTGCCCTGTGTTACATCCCCTTCATTTTATTGGGATCCTTCATACACTAAGGACTCCTTTTGTTCCATTGCTGCTTTAGGGGCCTTCAACTACAAAAGTCAACTACACAACACCAAGGCAAGGTGCAAAATGAGACGCAGGGTGTAGCAGCCCTGCGAAATTCTGCTAGCAGGCAATCACCGCACATTGAATCGCAGTTTTCTCCATACTTGCTTCAAATAACAAGAGAACTTCTCTGCTTCGCACCGCTTTTTGTTATTGTCACGCCAACTTCACGCAGGAAACTGCGGCATTGGCACTGCGCTCCGCAGGGTTTAGTGGCGCAGGCACTGAGTCACGTCACCCTGCGACTTAACATGTGCAACTACATACTATCATGGGAGCCGCAGAAATTTATGGTGAGTCACCCTGCGGATACTGCATCACATTTTGCGCTCAGTCGACGATTTTGGGGTATTAGTGGTACCCAGGTTTCCCAAGCGGCCACCCATGTCAGTACTAGCTGGAGTTGCGTTGCTTGACTTCAGTGATCAGACGAGAACTGGTGTGGCGAACGCAATAAGCCGCTCCCATGGCACATGGCAGCCCCATCCAACCGAGCCGGGGGCAACTCCTCACCCTCACGTCACATCTCTGAAAAGCAGACCACATATGTAAATGCCGCTCAGCAGGTCGCCCATTTCTCCCCGCGGGACAGGGGTGGGTACCCCACCATAGTTCCTGCCATAGGCGGGAAGAGTGTGAAATAAAGTTGTTTTCGAAGTGCTATGGTGTTAGATTCTATTAATGTCGTCTGTTGTAAGGTTCTTTGTGTTTCTGCAGCTCTTCCCCCTTGGGACCCCTGTCTAAATACTGAAATCTTGTTAGCAAATGACTGTAGAAGTAAGAATCCCCGAAAAGTGATAAGTGAGCATTCAGCCATTAATTTCATTCATGATAACAAAAACTAGATGTCCCCTCATTTGGGTAGAGATGGGGGCACTGAGGAGGAAGAAACAGCCCATGAGCTAGGGCTAAATAGTCTTGTATTTGTGACTCAATCCTATGATGAAGGGACGGCGAAATATGTAAACGAAATTAAGGCAAATCTGATTACCCTTCTTTCGTTTTAGTGTGCTAATGGGTTTATTTCGTTATTATTGAAGGACAAAAGTTTGCTCCATTTTCAACTCATTCTTTTGTTTTACTTGTTTTCAGGCCATTATCGGACTTAGTTTTACTAAACTTTTAAAATCTATAAGAATAGACTACTCTGGTTGATTGGGATTAAACCCGCAGAGGCAGCGTGTTCGAATACTGCGTCAGTGTTTCCAAGATCGATACTGGATCAAGGCGAGTTGACTTCTTTTGGGCAGGACAGAGACGAATGGGACCTAAGGAGCAGCTTATTGCATTCAACACACCAGTTCTCGTCTGATCACTGAAGTTAAGCAACGCAACCCCAGCCAGTACTGGCATGGGTGGCCGCTTGAGAAAACTGGGTAGGGGAGACTGTTGTACCTGGACCATGGTGTGCTAGAACCACTTTGAATATCTGGCACATGTCGCAATTTAGGTATCTGTTATGGTGATATGTCATTCTTAGGGACATACTGGTTTATACTTGTGAGTTTTGGCGTGTTTGCAAACCAACCACGTGTGCTAAGTCAAACAGAAATTTTTGGACACAAAAATTTTGTAAACGATTTAGCTTCCGTTTGAGTGTGATTTTTCACGAAGCTAATCTACACAGCTAATCCCCCTATGCACATATAAACTTATAC
Source organism: Trigoniulus corallinus (assembly GCA_013389805.1). NCBI lineage: Eukaryota > Metazoa > Arthropoda > Diplopoda > Spirobolida > Trigoniulidae > Trigoniulus > Trigoniulus corallinus. The sequence goes on along the minus strand of JAAFCE010004209.1, from coordinate 22,620,519 downwards.
AGTTGGGTCTCTTTTTATGCGTGTTCTTTTCATGCGATTTCCAAGTTATGCGGTTTGCATTTCATTAAAAAAAATTTGGCCAAATATGCATACTGTAGGCTTGTTCAGGAAGTATAGTCAGTCTAAGGCCCATGACACTGATAAGTTCCACCGAACATTGTATTAGCCAGTCAAAGAAGTCTTAGTCTGTCAGAAATTAGCATACATAATAGGGGGTTCCGCACTTGTACATGACACTTAACAACCATACCATTATCATCATACCCTTATCCTGACTGTGGCAGGGTCGGGTCTGCAGTTCCACTGAATATGCTCTAAAATTAAAACTTATTTTGGAGGTGATTTGAACAATTTTAACCATGATGATATAGAAGAACTGCTGGTGGATGATGTCTTAAATGACGATGATATTATTAAACTAACTTGTGTCCCCGGACACATTGAGGTAATTTAACACATACCTCAAAGTGTCTGCTTTCACGTCAAAGTGCCTCGGCCGTTTCCATTACCCGGTTAAGTTATGTTGATAGAAATTTCGCGTTGATTCACGTTACACATGTGCTCTGCAGAAAAGAGACAAATTCGGGCATCTGCATTCGGACCTAGATGGTGGGCATTTTGAGGTACTCAAAAATTATCTCAAAGTGTCCCGCCGGACACTTTGACGTGTGACACCGGCATCCCCCCACAGACAACCCAGCCAATATCCCTACGTGTTCCAGCCGCCTGACTGGAGTGTCCCCAATCAGAACATGTTCAGAGAACCTGCAGACCCGACCCTGCCACAAGTGGGATACGGGTATGACGATGATGATGATGGTCAAAACAAAAGTCTGCAGAGAGTGAGAAAAAAATATGTTTGTGAAAATGTATTGTCTATGTCAAAGACATTTATTTCTGATGATGAAAGTGATTTACAAACAGTTTGCAGATGGTGTATGCCCTTACCAGATAGACAAAAAAGCAACTCCTAACCCTTTTCCCGCCTATGGCAGGGTCGGGTACCCATTTGTCCCTCTGAATGGACACAGGGTGATATATTGGACATAGTTTTTTCTGCAGCCGATTGCCGGCCAAAGCTGCACCCCTACGCTTATTTATCGTCGGTCTAGTGTTCGTTGGGGAATGCTACCGACGCCAGGGGACGAGCTCCTACACCTGGAAATTTTGCCTCATCTACCCGTTGCGTAGTAGAGAGGGTTCTTTTACATGCAAGCGCCATTGTACACACACACGGGACCTCGGTTTTACTTCTCATCCGAAAGAAAGCACACTCGCGGCTTCTCTCTCGCCCGAAAGAAGCCGACCCACCAAGGTCCAGTATCGAGCCTAGAACTACTGGTGTAGTTGCCGAGTGAGCTAACCACTATGCCACCACGGCGGCTCTCCTTACCAGATAGACAATTGAATTGAAATATAATTTTATTTAAGGTTCATATAAATCTTTTTTGGCCTCCCGAAGAAATTTATTAAGAAACCTATTTTCTTTAACATCAACAAACTTTTTTTTTATGCGGTTGTACATTCATTTTAATTTATTTCCGAGTTATGCGAATTTTAAACATTATGGAACGTATCCCTCATTTTTCCATAGACTATAGTCTCATTTAATGCGAATTCCTTTTATGCTATTTTCTGAGGAACGTATCCCCCAAATAAAAGGAGACGTGACTGTATTTGCATAATTTAGGTGTGCTTTAGCTCACCCCCCCTTTAATTGCTCAACCTTCCCTGACGAAAATCCTGGATCTGCCATGGCAGTGGGCATTGTTGTTGAAAAGTGCATACCCTTGTACCTAGGGCCACAGTTGCATCTTGTACCATGAGCCAGTTGTTCATGGCACAAATTAAGAGGGACAGCATTTATTTTGTGTCTTTCAGATTTTGGAATTACTGGTAAGACAAAAATGACAGCAATGGAGAAAAATGGTGCCAGGGTCTGCTCTAGTGCTACCGTCACCCCAGACAAAAAGACAAATTGCCGCCCCATAAGAATATAATTCAAGTTCAAGCAGCAGTTTTTCTCACTTACAGCCAAAATGGCGCTCCTAAATGTTGGCGCCCCGGACTAATGCCCGGGTTGCACCACCCCCCAGGGCAGGCCCTGATTTGTCCAGGTGAGTAAAAAGTGGGTATTGGGTTCACTGTTCACTATATGTGTATTAGGGTAGAAGCAGCACCTCCTATATATGAAGGCCTACACGTTGCGTAGTGACGTCAGCATAGGTAGTCCATTAGTCTTACCATTGCTTCACAAGAAAATCATTAGTGCAGAGACTATGCCAGTGGTGGCGAATCTTTCTCGAAGACGGATCACAATAAAACGAAAAACAGAAACAAAAAGTTGTTCACGGGTCAGGTACAAGCAATATTTAATTTTATAAATAAAAATAAATTATCATTAATAATGAATAAAGTTTACTGGGGGCTTTCCAGTGAAAGTTGGAGTGTACCAAGGCTCAGCTCTTAGTCCGTACCTTTTCATCCTGGTTTTGGACAAACTGCTTATGGGGGTTGGAGATTAGGACCCTCAGTGCTTGGCATTTGCCGACGATATCGAAAAATTTTGCGACAGCAGTGAACAGATAGAAAAGGGACTAAACGATATTAGAGGAGCGATAGAAAAGGGAGGGCTAAAGATGAACATGACGAAGACAGGGCGTTTAGCTTTCAATTGGGAAGGACAGGAAAATAACAGTGATGTAGGCCTACGTTCGAGTGGCGAACTGGTGAAAAAGGTGCAAGAGGTAAAATACTTAGGATCAACGTTCCAAAGCAATGGGAATATAGACTTAGATGTTACCCATAGAATCAATGGGGGTGGCTGAAGTGCAGACAGGCAAGCGGGGTCCTGTGTTATATGAGGGTCCCAATCAAGCTGAAAGGGAAGTTCTACAGGGCAGTGGTTAGGCTAGCAATGCTGTATGGATCAGAGTGTTGGGCAGTAAGGAAGAGCCATGTCAATAGAATGCAAGTGACTGAGGTGGTATGGACACGTCATCAGAAGAGCGGAGGAGCTCATTAGGTCCTTGCCAGGAATGCTTGTAGTGTGTAGCACCCGGGGGAGGGGGACACCAAAGCAGACGTGGGAATAGGTTGTCTGTAACGACATGGCAGTGTGTGGGGGGGACAGGGAACTGGTGGTAAGCAGATGGGATTGGAGGGCTAGAACCTGCAGATCCGACTCTGCCACAGGCGGGATAAGGGTATGATGAGTATAGTATAGGTCCACTCAAATTAAACATTAGTATTAAAAAAACATCATTACGGTCCAGTGGTGGCAAACCTGTGACCCATGGGTCACAAAGTGATATTTCCCCCGCCCCAGGTGCTACCGACCACCTGCATTCCTGGCAAGGACATATCGAGCTCCTCCTCCCCTCTTCTCATGACGTGTACATACCAAATCAACCTATTCTCCCCCTCCCCCGCGATATTGCAGACGCCTGATGATGGCGGTCGGGGCCCACTCGTGCACCCCTGACAGCCACTTTAAAAATAAAATTCAAATACTGTATATATAAATACATACCCTGGAGTTTTCTGTTAAATTAGTTAAAAGAATCTCTGTTAATTCCTTTTATCCACTTCTTGTTTAGGTCTGGATCAGATTGAAACTTAAGAACACTTACTGTGGGTCCTCTTTTATAATTATTCTGACATTATAATCCAAACGCACTAATCCAAATATGATGCTGAACACAAAATCTAATCCTTGACCACTTATTAATTGCATCATAATCATATTTGATTAATTATGAAATCAACTGTGATTATTTTAAATGCACTAAAAACACGTGGGGTACAATGAATAAAGCACATTTCATGTTGGAAATGATCTACGGAGACTATGCTGTAGTGGACTACTTAAAGTGACGTCACACGATTGCTACCTTCTTATGTGTAGGTCTTCATATATAGGAGGTACTGGTAGAAGGCAATTGAGAGCTTGGGTCATGCATTAGAAAACAACATATGTTATGCAAAGCAGATGAATTACTGAACGTCCTGTGCATGTGCAAAATTCCTAATAAGGGCATGTGCACCTGCACAGTACATAATTCGTCAGCTTTGCATAACATACATTGAGTAACATAATTTGTGTAACATACTCTCCAACGAGTGGGAAACGTATGTTTATGATTTTTGCTTGTAAAATTAGACAAAAATTGTCACTTAGTTGTCAATGTTTGGTTGTATACATGTGAAACATAATTTTGATAATGAAAGTCAAGATTACTATGGCTAACTATGGTTTTAGCAGCATATTTGTAAGTGTGGCCCGAGGTACAAGGTGGCTGTTTCAAGGTACGTGACCATATTGTACCATGATTCACTTTGCACCCTCTCACTTTTTTCCCTTGAGTCTTTTTCAGGTGAGTTGGTGGGTTACATATAGGGGAGACTGGGGCAAGATGACTAATGCATTAATTAGCGATTTTCCTGATAGTTAGCAGCATCATATGAATACTACTAGTACTCCTCATGACTAGACACTAAAAAATCATTTTGTCAAGGCACTGTTGCCATTACTATATTATTTACATGAGTTTCACTGTTTTCCTGCTGTGTGGTATATGAAACCAAATTTTGGAAATAAGATTTAATTAATATAGAGGTTAGCTATAGAAATATCTAATAGCATTTTCATCTACCTTAGACAACTGGCTATTCATATTCAGTGGCTATTCATATAAAAGTGGCCCTAGGTACAACAGTCTCCCTTACTGCTAATACCCAAAAATCGTCGCATTAGTGTAGTGTCTGTGCAGTTTCTGCATAAAAACTATGCTGTGGACGGGGCTGTAATGATCTTGTAGTTGAAGGGCCCTAAAACACCAACAACCAAACAATCTAATAGCCGCCAAATGATGCAGAATTCGGAGGGGAAGTTTCTCATTTTGAAATGTTGTCAAGCAGCATCTAAAGGTTTATATTCTCGATGATATTTAATATTTGGCAATCTACGATAGTGCCCCAATGAAATCCAGAAAGAAAACTAAAATAATCAGATCGAAAATGGTTATAAAAAAATCCTGACAAATTTAGCATTCAGTAAGCATTTTCAAGCTTTTCGAAAATCCTCACTCGATGGTGTCCCTTTTATGAAAAAAGTATTTGATTCTTTTCTTGTAGAAAGAGACAAGATCATAATTTTACATTCGGTGATATTAAAAAAATTCGTGAATTTCACATGAGAAATAAAAAAAAAATCTCGAGACGGAAATGTGTGCGTGAGAGATTTTGGGCAACACTTTACACCTTTTATACCCCCTACGCATTAAGCAGACTACCTCGTTCTGAAAGCAATTTCCTATTTAATCAAAAATAACGACAACTGATTTCCTTTAATGTGCATAACGTGATAAACATTTTGAAAAACTCTCTAACAGATGGATACCTGTAAGGTTGTTATCTGAAATGAAATCACATGTGAAAATATCATAAATTTCAATTAGGTTGAAATGCCTTCAAAATAATACAGCTGCCGGTAAAGAAGAGAGAGGGCCCTCCTCGGTTGATCAGTGAATAGCACGCTCGCTATTGCGGCAGTAGTTCTAGGTTCGACACTGGACCAAGTTGGTTGGCTCTTGTCGGGCAACAGAGGCCCCGACTGCGCCTTCTTTCAGATGAGAAATAAAATCGATGTCCCGTCTAGTGTATCATGGCTTTTGCATGAAACAGAGCCCTCTCTACCAGTGGCGCCGCTAGGGTTGGCGTCACCTGGTGCGGTGACACCATGATGTCACCCCCCCTTCCTCTCCCGAAAAAAAGCCGCTTCTTCTGCTTTGGCGTCACCCCCTTTTCTCATGATGCGAGTGGTGTCACCCGGTGCGGCCCGCACCTGCTAATGACGCCACTGCTCTCTACTAAATGGTAGATGAGGCAAAATTTCCACATGTAGGAGCGCGATAGACTGCCCAATTTGTTGTTGTTTTAGAACCCTTGGGAGGCTGCCCGTGGGAAATGAGGAGATAGGGGAAAGGATGAAGGAGAGGGTTTATTTGCAGCAACCAACGTTCTTTACCATCCACCCATGTTGATATTGACGTCAGCTTGCGCTGCTTAACTTCAGTGATCTCACGGGAACTGGTGTGTCCAACGCAACTTGGTATGATTATGATTAAAATCTTCAAGAAAATATCTCCGACAGTGGAGATAAAACTGCGATGAAATTTAAAGGTCCTTTATTAAATGCCTAATTGTTCTTGTTTATTTCGTTCGTGTTTTAGGGGCCTTCGACTACAAGGTCATTAGAGCCCCGTCCACAGCATAGTTGTTATGCAGAAACTGCACAGACACTACACTAATGCGACGATTATTGGGTGTTAGCAGTACCCAGTTTTCGCAAGCGGCCACCCATGTCAGTACTAGCTGGGGTTGCGCTGCTTAACTTCAGTGATCAGACGAGAACTGGTGTGTCCAACGCAATTCGCCGCTCCCTGGAGTGCTCAACTACCAGTAGACTTTTTTTATTGTTTGTTGGTGTTTTAGGACCCTTCAACTACAAAGGTCATTAGAGCCCCGTCCACAGCATAGCTCTTATGCAGAGACTGCACAGACACTACTCTAATGCGACGATTGTTGGGTGTTAGTAGTACCCAGTTTTCCCAAGCGCCCCCCCCCCATGTCAGTACTAGCTGGGGTTGCGCTGCTTAACTTCAGTGATCAGACGAGAACTGGTGTGTCCAACGTAATTCGCCGCTTCTTACCAGTAGACCGGCGATAAATCAACATAGGGGGTGCAGTTTTGGTGGGCTACTGCCTGCGGGAAAATACTATCCAATAGATCAGTGGTGGCGAACCTTTTTTTGAAGACGGGTCACAATAACACGAAAAAAAACAAAAGTTGTCCGCGGGTCAGGCGCAAGCACAATTTAATTTTATGAATTAAAAATTATTATTATTAATGAATAAATTAGTTTATTAAAGTAGCAAATAGAGATCATCATAATAATACTCCTATCCCGCCTGTGGCAGGGTCAGGTCTGCAGGATCTTTCCCGCCAGGTTCCCGTCCACCCCCCACACACTATGAGACGATAAACTAGATATGGTTCACGTTCGGGTCACTTAAAATTGTACGGTGGGTCACTTTGTGACCCGCGGGTCACAGGTTCGCCACCACTGCAATAGATCGTCCTTGTGTCCATTCAGAGGGACATGGGTACCGGACCTTACCACAGGCCGGAAAAGGTTTCGGAGTTGCTATGATTGCCAAGATTTCATCTTCATCACTACACCTTCAGTTTGTGTATGGATGGAACGGGTGCCTATTCATATTCGGCTGGAGGCTTAAGAGGAGCCGCGGAAGAGGCTGCATTGCGTTGGATACACCATTTTTCGTCGGATCACTGAAGCCAAGCAGCGCAACCCCAACTGATACTACCTATAGGCAGGGCCGGTCCTATGGGTTCGGCCGCCCGCGTTCTTTGCACACTTTGATCCTATGGACGGACCGACCCTGAGTATAGGTTACCGCTTGGGACCTTTTCTGTTTTGTTGGTGTTTTAAAGCCTTTGAACTACTTCACTACTTCATAACGGTTCTAATACTGAGACTGCATGGTTTTTTTGGTTCGTTGGTGTTTTAGGGCCCTTCAACTACAAGGTCATTAGATCCCCGTCCACTGCGTAGTTCTAATGCAGAGGCTGCACAGACCCAACACTAATGAGACGATTTTTGGGTATTAGCAGTACCCAGTTTCCCCAAGAATCCGTAGACCGGAGCTTCCAACAAGCAGGAGGATGCTATCATTACTGACTGTAAATTCTTCCCCCTGTCCCACTCTCCGAGTCTAGCCTCTCCTACTGAGTGGGGGGGGGGGGTGATATTGACTCGTAAACGACTCTCAATATCATAGGATGTGTTACCTTAGGCTCCATTTTAAGTGCTTTTTTTAATTTCTAATACCATACCATGGTTGGCATCCAAAAATCGTTAATGAAACCAAGGCTTCTGAGCCTAAAATAAGACCGGTTCCACATCTCATTAATATAATGACAATAAATAATTAAAAAATGTTCATCACGTTCCAAATATAATGAAATCCGATTCCAAATCCGTTGTTGTTGTTTCCTTTCCCGGTCTGAATTGATGTTAGGACCACCTCGTGCCTATCAACTGCAAAAATAACTAAAATATCGCTATCAGAGTATTTAGACATTCCATTTCGCAAAATAATCCATAAAAAGTTGGAATACTCAAAATAAAGATATTTTTTACGTAGGTCGACATGTTACATTTCTTCACTTTCCTTTAATTACAAGTGCCTAGAGTCAGATGATCTATTAAATAATTACAGGCTGGAATTATATGCCATGGATACTATACACGAGTAACATACGCAGGATAATTAGTAAAAGCGTTTCCGCACGCCGCGCCGCATCAATTATGCGCATTTCAATTTCTATATGTCCATATGATATCTCTTAGTACACCTTGCTCCCACGTCTGCTTTAGGCTTTATCTCCTCATCCTCATGGACCTAGCCAGCTCCACCTACTCTTCCCCTGTTCTCATAACTCATAAACATTAATTATAATTAGAGCAAATTTGGAAGAAGACGAAATTTCGACAACTATTTAAAGACTTAGATCAACTCCTCCGCAAGTACTGCAAAGGTAATTTGCAGCATTCGTCTATCCGTAGTTTCTGGCTCCAGTCACTTCGGTTGTTGTTGTTTGTTGATGTTTTAGGGCCCTTCAACTACAAGGTTATTAGAACCCCGTCCACAGCATAAGCCCGCTTCACAATAACATCGGGAACGGGAACGGCCGGGAAAGTTGAAAAAAATTCAACTTTCCCGTTAAACGTAAGCCGTTTGACCAATAGGAGCGCACCTCCTCCACATGACGTATCCGTCGCCCCTCCCCTCTGCACAAAATACGTTTTACGTTGCCGTTCCCGTTGTGAAGTTGTTGTTTAAGGTCCCGTCAACTACGAGGTCATTAGAGATTCGTCCACTGCATAGTTCTAATGCATAGACTGCACCGACACTACACCAATGCGACGATTATTGGGTATTAGCAGTACCCAGCTTTCCCGAGCGACCACCCATGTCAGTACTAACTGGGCTTGCGTTGCTTAACTTCAGTGATCAGACGAGAACTGGTGTGTCCAACGCAACTCGCCGCTCCCATTGCTGTTGTGAAGCCCGCTATAGCGTAAAATCTCACGTAGTGCCCGCGGATTATACGCGAAATATAGGGTGGTGAGGGTATGTGAGGTATGGTGAGGTATGCGAGGGTGGACTATATATGAGTGCAGGCTATAAATGAAACACAGGGTTCTCATTGAAAACTGCTCTTCATTTTCTGAATATTTAATTACACTTAACATCACGATTTTACACTGTACGTTCGTATTTATATGATAATGCAATATAAAATCTTTCACATTTCAATTTCATCGTCAGGGCAATCTGACATTTCATGTTCAAATTCATTTGACCCTATCCCCGCTACAAGTTGCGCCACTGGCTACAGTAGGAATTTTAAAGTGCGGGCTATTCTAATTCTAATTTACTACCCTGCGAGCAGACTTTTCTTTGGCCAATATGGCAGTGGAGAGACTAACTCTCAATCCTTGTTTTTGTTGTTTGTTGGTGTTTAAGGTCCCGTCAACTACAAGGTCATTAGAGACCCGTCCACTGCATAGTTCTAATGTATAGACTGCACAGACACTACACTAATGCGACGATTATTGGGTATTAGCAGTACCCAGCTTTCCCGAGCGACCACCCATGTCAGTACTAACTGGGCTTGTGTTGCTTAACTTCAGTGATCAGACGAGAACTGGTGTGTCCAACGCAACTCGCCACTCCCAACTCTCAATCCTACTTATGATAACCTAATACTCCTAAAACCCTAAGCTATAATTCAGGTGACTCCCCTAACACAATACCAGAAATGGTTGGCTTTCCTTGGATGAAGCCCTCCACCTTATCCTCTTCAAGGCCATTCCATTGTCGAATTACCAGTAGTATGAGTCTGTCTGTGCTCTAACCTCTTTCAATTTATATGGTTGATCCTTTCTCCCCTTATACTCAGCTGGGGACACACTTATAGCCAAAGGTCCATTACATCCCAGCAGCAGCAGTCTTATAAAAAGCCCAGTGCTGTAAGATATATGCCTCTGGCTTTATGTGTCCCTGTGAGAAAACCTGTTGAGTACAATTCTTTCTGCCGTCCTTTGGATCCTTTCAACCTCCTAAGATAAGTCCTGCCTGAAGGGGAACCAAATTCGACTGCCATACTTCAAAATTGGGCGTACCATTGAAATATATGCTGTTTCTTTTACCTCTTTTGTGCTGTCCCGAAGGACCCTACTAATCAGACGGAGGAATTGACCAACCCACTATACATGAGTGTGGACTATACTTGAAACATATCCATCGCTATTGCAGACTATAGACGGGTGCGGACTATATTTGAGGTGCGGACTTTACGTGAGATTTTATGGTAGTTCTTATGCAGAGACGGCACAGACACAAGACCAGCGATTCTCAACCACTGTGCCGCGAGATTCTTGAAATGTGCCGCTGCTGCTGCGAAAACCCATATATAAGCGACGTCAGCCAAGTAGATTTTTCAATGGGGTCTACCCTCCTAGGAGGGACTAGCTGAACCAATGGGCATAAGTATTTCAGTTCTGACTACTGGCTAACAAAGCTTGATGTGTGCATAGGGTTAGATTACAACGTAACTCCTAACTAGTTTCCTGCCTACTGCAGGGTCCAGTTCCCATCTTGTCCCTCTGCATAGACACAAGGGCGATATATTAAACAGCGCTTTGCCACAGCCGGTTGCCGACCAAAGCTGCAACCCCTATGCTTATTTATCGTCGGTCTGCTATTGGTTGGGGCATTCCACAGACGCTAAGGAGCGAACTCCTACACCTCGAAATTTGGCGTTATCGACCTGTTGCATAGTAGAAAGGGTTCTTTTAGGTATGAATGCCATCGTACACCACACAGGACCTCAGTTTTACACTTTTACTTCTCATCCGGAAGAAGGCACACTCGGGGCCTCTCTTGGGGCCAACCCGTCTTGGCCCAGTATTGAACCTCGGACTACTGACGAAGTTACCGAGCGTGCTACCCACTGCGCCACCGTGGCGGGTTTTTGCATAGGATTAAATTACAGCTTGTATATTTCTTTGGCGTTTGTGTGCCCCTAAATTCATCTTTGTTAGTGTACCGCCAAATTTTTAAGTTATTAAAAGTGTGCCGTGACGAAAAAAAGGTTGAGAATCGCTGCACTACACTAATGCGGCCACCCATGTCAGTACTAGCTGGGGTTGCGCTACTTAACTTCAGTGATCAGACGAGAACTGGTGTGTCCAACGCAATTCGCGGCTCAAAGTCACTTCGGTAGCCACCAGTAAGATGAAAAAGAGGACAACAGGGAGGATTTTGTGTAGGGGGGCCTCAGTGAAATGACTACTGCGTCAGTGATTTCGGGTTAGATCCTGGACTGAGGAGGCCTAAGCGAGTTAAGCAACGCAAGCCCAGTTAGTACTGACATGGGTGGTCGCTCGGGAAAGCTGGGTACTGCTAATACCCAATAATCGTCGCATTGGTGTAGTGTCTGTGCAGCATATGCATTAGAACTACGCAGTGGACGGGTCTCTAATGACCTTGTAGTTGACGGGACCTTAAACAACAACAACGAGGCCTAAGCGGTTAACTTGTTTCGGTCGTAAGAGACCACCAAGAGGGCTTTCCGTCATTGCAGCTTTGATCGGCAGCCGGGTGCGGAAGATTACCGTACAATGTAACACCCTTGTGTCCCTTCAGAGGGACAAGATAGGTGCCTGACCCTGCCACATTTGGGAAAAGGGCTAAGAGTTGCTTGATGTTGGTGTTTTAGGGCTGTTGAACTATAACGGTCATTAGGGCCCTTCAACTACAACGGTCTTTAGGGCCCCGTCCATTTTGCCCCCCTCAAGTTACGCCTATTCACTCTATATTGAGAAGCTCAGTGACCAGAGCTTAAAAGGAAAGGGGGACCGAAGTGTTTTTGTTTTGTTGGTGTTTTAGGGCCCTTCAACTACAACGTCATTAGAGCCCCGTCCACTGCAAAGTTCTAACGCAAAGACTGACAGACACTACACTAAGGCCCAGCGCAAAATGAGACGCAGTCTCCGCAGGTGACGCAGGATGACTCACTATAAATTTCTGTGGCTCACATGATAGTATGTAGTGGATCATGTTAAGTCGCAGGGTGGCGTGACTCAGTGCCTGCGCCACGTGACCCTGCTGAGCGCAGTACCAATGCCGCAGTTTCCTGCGTGAAGTTGGCGTGACAATGGCAAAAAGCGGTGCGAAGCGGAGAAGTTCTCTTGTTATTTTATTTCCCGAGAGACCACCAATGTCAGTACTAACTGGGCTTGCGTTGCTTAACTTCAGTGATCAGACGAGAACTGGTGTGTCCAACGCAACTCGCCGCTCCCGACCTGGTGGGTGAGAGGCGGGAGTGGAGGGCTACAACACGCAGAAGCGACCCTGCCACAGGCGGGAAAAGAGTTAGGAGTTGATGTTGTAAGGAAACGCATTTTACATTTTCATAACGTGCGGGGCCTGAGTGTACATCTCTTCTGTTTGAATGGGCCCTTAAGGAAATCAGTGGTCACGGTATTGACGATGTGTTTTGGTTTTCATTGCACACAGGCGGTTCATGGGGCACGCAAACCTAGGCGTCTGCTTAGGGCGGCAAATTCAGCGGTACTTCCCTACTATGCAGTCTAGTCATCATTTAAAACGGGAGCGGAGAATTGTATTGGAAACGCCAGTTCTCGTCTGATCACTGAAGTTAAGCAACGCAACCCCAGTTAGTACTGACATGGGTGTCGCTTGAGAAACCTGGGTACTGCTCATACCCAAAAATCGTCGTGCTAGTGTAGTGTTTGTGCAATCTCTGCATCAGAGCTACACTGTGGACGGGGCTCTAATGACCTTATAGTTGAAGGGCCCTAAAAAACACCAACAAGCAAACAACAATCATTTTTAATATTCATAGTCCTGGGGTTAACAAACTTTTATTATTGGTGGTGCCTTTTCGAGTGCTTTATCGAGGCTCTCTCTAGCAGAGCCATAGCAATGGGACAAATGCGTGAGGGGGGTTCCGGTAATTTAGAACTGCATTCAATTTAATGCGGGGACAGCAGAGCCGGCGGGATACTTTGCTGGGCCGTTTGTGGGAAAATCATTTTACAGTGTAGAGGGCCGCGTAAACGCGGGGCCGGGTTCTGGCGAATGTGAACCCACGGATACCGGACTAAAAATATTTTCCGGGGCCTTTTGTAGGAAGAAAACATATAATATAACGCCCCGCGTGCGAGACCTTAGAAGAACACCGGGCCGGGCTCGGCGAACTCGTTGAACCCGCCTCGAACCGGCTGTGGGGGCGGCGATGGACCCACTTGCCTAGGGCGCCTGAAACTCACGAGCCGGGCT
>JAAFCE010004209.1:22566351-22598152 GCA_013389805.1 Trigoniulus corallinus | reverse complement strand
CCCCCCCCCCCCTGGCGTCGGTAGCATTTCCCAACGAAAACTAGACCGACGATAAATAAGCGTAGGGGTGCAGCTTTAGCCGACAACCAGCTGCAGAAAAAACTATGACCAATATATCGCCCTATGCCTATTCAGGGGGACAAGATGGGTACCCGACCCTGCCATAGGCGGAAATGGGTTACGAGTTGCTGTTATTCACTGGGTGTAAATATGTTAGCAAAAATGTATTCATTGGATAAACTTATTTTATCCGACACTCATTACTACAATGTAAAAATACGAATTTTTGTAGAAAAAGATAGGTTGTAAAGATGTCAAAATGATTTCAATGTGCTTTCTGGTTCTGGACGAGCTGCTGACTGAAGTTGGACAACGGGTTCCTTAGTGCATGTTATTTGTTGACGACTTAGGCTATGGTTACAGTGGATGGGGGTTCTGACGATGTCAAATTTGTCCAAACAGCTCCGAAGTTGAAAGCAGATCCCCGTTATTTCTTTTTTATTACAGTACATTATTATTAAAGTTATTAGATGGAAAAACAGAATAGGATGACCAATATTTTCTTTAAGGCAAGATAAGGCAGAGTACCAAATGGTATTTGAGACCTTTCAAACAATCCAAAAATGGTGCCCCAATGCAGGGCCGGTCCTAGAGTTTGCGGGGCCCAAGGCAGCAGGCGATGGCGGGGCCCAAGTGCTGAGATTAATGAAGCTGAATGCTTACCAATGCAGTACTTTAATGTCTTTAAACTCACATGAAATCACAATACTGTAATACCATAACCCGTTGCTCTACGAAAATTTAGTAAAATAGATATTTTAATTTTTTGTTGATACACCATCGTGGGCCCAAGGCGGTTGCCTTGGCCGAAGGCCGGCCCTGCCCCAATGAATAGTAGACCCAAGCTTCCGATGGACAAGGATTAGACTGCTTTGAATTATAATATGAAAAAAAATTTATTTATTTCATACTTAAATTTATGTCCCTTATAGATTTGCGCCTGCCCTGTGCCACTGCCCCTATGGAAACGGAAGGCGACTGTAGTGGACGTCAGAATACGCATAAAAAAACAAAACGATTTGAATGGTTAACTTGTTCTGACGTGTTCTTGCGTATTCTGAAGAGGAATTCATGAGCGAAGAAAACACTCTTATAACAATAGCATTATTTGATTGTTTTGATGAGTCCATCAGAATTCATTTTCGTCAGAAGCCACATTCACTGTAACCATAGCCTTAGGAAAACTTAGTGACTCCAGGGAACAAGTAGAGAAGGGCCCAAACGCCTTTAGAGCAGCTATAGAAAACGGAGGTCTGAAGATAAACATGAAGAGACTATATTTAGCTTTCAATTGGGAAGGCCAGGAAAATAATGATGGCGTACTTTCTTGGGGAGAACTGGTGATAAAGGTGCAAGAGGTAAAACAATGGGGTGATAGACTCAAATGTGACCCATAGAATCAATGAAGAATGGTTGAAGTGGAGTGTCCTCTGTGATAAGAGGGTCCCAATAAAGCTGAAGGGGAAGTTTTAAAGGGCAGTGCTTAGACCAGCTGGGCTATGTTGGGCAGTGAGGGAGCGGCGAATTGCGTTGGACACACCAGTTCTCGTCTGATCACTGAAGTTAAGCAGCGCAACCCCAGCTATTATTGTCATGGGCGGCTGCTTGGGAAAACTGGGTACTGCTAATAGCCAAAAATCATCGCATTAGTGTAGTGTCTGTGCAGTCTCTGCATAAGAACTATATTGTGGACGGGCTCCAATGACCTTTGTAGTTGAAGGGCCATAAAACACCAACAAATGGCCAGTGAGGAAGAGCCACGTCAATAGAATGCAAGTTGTCGAGATGCGAATGCTGCCGTACAGGAGTGGGGTATCGTGAACTGATAGTATTAGGAACGAGTATATTAGAGGTAGCCCTGGGGTGGTGGACATCGCAGAAAAAATGAGAGATAGTAGATTGAGGTGGTATGAGAAGAGGGAGGAGGAGCTCGTTAGGTCCATTACAGGGGGAGACCTAAGCAGACATGGGAGCAGGTTGTTTGTAAGTGTATTGTAGTGTGTGGGGTGGATGGGCTCTTGGTGGGATATCGGCGAGAGTGGAGGGCTAGAACCCGCAGACCCGATCCTGCCACAGGCGGGATAAGGGTATGATGATGACGATTTCAACCTGAATTACTGGATTAGTTTTGTGGGTTGGGGCGTAAGCCAGGCAGCCATAACAGGATGAACCCTTAGGAGGCTGCCCGCGGGAGATGAGGAGGTAGGCGAAAGGATGAAGGAGAAGGTTAATTTGCAGCACCCAACGTTCTTTACCAACCACCCTTGTTGGTATTGACGTGGGCTTGCACTGCTTAACTTCAGTGATCTCACGGGAACTGGTGTGTCCAACGCAACTTGGCTGCACAATCTGTCCAATTTCAATATTAGGCCGCTCGCACACACAGCCACTTTCGGAAGCTGCTAGTGGCGACCACACGTTGTGGACTGCGTTTCTAATTGGAATCAAATAGGCTCAGCGCAGACACGGCGTTTGCAGTAGCGCTACTGAGCCATGAGCTGCGGCAGTGGCTGTATCTCGCTACTTGTCGCCAGTGGCGGCGTTTTTCCTATTACGGCAAACACGAGATCACGTTGCTGCTGCCTGTGGCAGCCACTGATGGCTGTGTACAGCCACTAGTGGTCGCCGCTAGTGGCCGCTGCAAGTGGTTGTGTGTGCGAGCGGCCTTAAAATGAATGCTATTGAGTGTGCGTTATACGTCGGAATATACAGTAATTTTCCTAATTTATGAAATTACTTGTTTGATTATTTGTTTTTGATTACAGTTCCCACTCAAAAAATGCCTCGGATGCTTACATCTAGTCCTTCTGCTTGTAGAAAATTAATACAGAAAACCCAATTAATGGGATTATGTACACAGGTACATTAAAAAAAGGATTTCGAACTTTGCAAGCAAAAATTCCAATTCGTACTAATCGTGTTTTTTTTACAGAATTTGAAAGCGCAACCTTTGTGCAAGGAGAGCATCATAGATATTCGTAAAAAATGGCATATAACACCAGCATTCAGTTTGGAATTTGTCAGCTACTTTTTAGGTGTGTGGTCTTCATTACAAGCGGGTGGAATGCTGTAAAATGACTTAATTTATTATACTGTTTGAACTTATTTAGACCGTAATGAACGTATGACAAATATGCAAGCTCACCTAGATGAACTTATCTCTGAAAATAGTCGCCTTCAAGAAACAGAACAAAAGATGAGGGAAACGTATGAACAGGTTAGACATGATTCATTGTGTTTTTAAAATATTCAAGTGGCATGCCCCAAATGGAGCGGGGCGGTTGTATTGCGTTGGACACACCAGTTCCAGTCTGACTACTAAAGTTAAGGAACACTGGGTACTGCTAATACCCAAAAATCGTCGCATTTGTGTATTGTCTGTGCAGTCTCTGCTTCAGAACTACACTGTGGACGGGTTTCTAATGACCTTGTAGTTGACGGGCCCTAAAACACAAACAACAACTGAAGTTAAGCAACGCAACCCTAGCTTGTACTAGAATGGGTGACCGTTTGGGAACACTGGGTACTGCTAATCCCAAAATCCTTGTGACAACGTAGTGTCTGTGTAGACACTGCATTAGAGCTACGACCGTTGTTGTTGAAGGCGCTAAAACAATAAAGAAACAAAACAGTTTAGACCAGCGAAATTTATGTAAAATAGAGAATAGCCAATGAAAGGCACATCTCTTTTATTTGCTCCTGCATATCCTAATGATAACTGAAATATAATTTGTTGTTCGTTGGTGTTCAAGGGCCCTTCAACTACAAGGTTATTAGAGCCCCGTTCACTGCGTAGTTCTAATGCAGAAACTGCCAGGGGCGGAGGGGGGGGGAGCCCTAATTATTTTTCAATATTCAGTGGTTTAGCCAAATATAGATTGGGCTTAAACTGTTACACTGACAGTATAGACATGGGGATAGTAATGCAAAAATGCCTCATCAGTTGCGCCTCATTAAGCACTGAGGGGAGAACAATTGCTGAATTACTCCTCCCTGAGGGAAATGCACAGACGCTACGCTAATGGGACGATTTTTGATTACTAGCGGTAGCCAATTTTCCCAAGCGGCCATCGGTGCTTGTACTAGCTGGGGTTCGCGTTGCTTAACTTCAGTGATCAGACTAGAACTGGTGTGTCCAATGCAGTACAGCTGCTGCCATTGTTTTTTTTTCTGATTTCATTAGCTATTGGTGACTCGTGAGAATCTAAAATTTGCTGGTAATGAGCTGAGAGAACAAGGAATAAAATTATGGGAAATGATACACTTGTTTGGAGGCAAGGTATGTATTATATTTGATTCACTCTTAATACAATCATAAGCATCATACCCTTCTCCTGCCTGTGGCATGGTCGGGTGTGCAGGTTTTAGCGCTCCACTCCCGTAGATCTCCCACTAGGCCCCCGTCCACCCTACACTCTACCAAATTTTTACGGAAAACCTACTCCCACGTCTGCTTTGGTCGCCCCCTCCCCGGGTGCTTCCAACTACAGTCGAACTTCGCTATAACACACCCTGGTTATAACACTTTTTGGCTTATAACACACACACAAGGGAAAGTTCTGGCCAGCGCTAATGCATAAGTATATAGAAATTGATTGGCTATAACACACTCGGATATTGCATATAACACACAACTGGTTTGGTCCCTACAGCACTTTCAACGTGTGAGAGACCTCGGATATAACAAACAGCTATAACATGAAACTAGATTAGGGTTGCCATAATTGTGGGACCACCGACCGGGACATCCCCCCTTAAAAATATTTTTTCAACAAAATGGCAAGAATTCATATTATAAACATTCATAGCTTTATTAAAAAATTCCATAATCCTTTTACTAACGCATTGAAACATAAAATATGTTACAGGACCCAAAAAAAAAACGTTAGGATCAATCAGTGGCGGATCTGAGTGGGGGTAGAACTTCAAAAAATGTGCGCCCCAAATATTTTTAAATATTCATAATCCCTGAGTATACATCTAGCTAGCAATATCAATAAGGTCCTCTCCTGGCCCATTGACAATGACCTATCTTCAGTGGTTTAGCCAACTACAGATTGGACTGCAACTGTTGGACTGGCAGTATAGAAATGGGGATAGCAATGCAAAATTGTTTCATCAGTTGCGCCCCTTTTCAGGCAGTGAGGGGGGAGCAATTGCTGCATTGCCCCTCGTCTGGATCCGCCCCAGGGATCAATGGTGGATCATTCCCGAACAGTCAGTTTAACTGGCAAAATGTGATGTGCTTTCATGGACGAATCTGTACCAAATCTCTAGGCATGTACTCTATATGCGCAGTACTGATTGCAATGATCAGCAATTATCAGATTGCAATTATCAGAAAATAATTGTTTAACATGCGAAAATTTTAAATCGACCGGGACAATTGACTGTCGGACCGGGACACTGGGACACAGACCTCAAAACCGGGACGTATTTCAACCCTAAACTAGATGGCATACTCCACAGCTTAAGTAAGGCTATATGGTGCAAGAGTTTTCCTATCTAGGATCGGTTTTCCAGAGCAATGGGGAAATCGACTCTGACGTGGCCCATAGGGTTAATGCAGGATGGCTGAAGTGGAGACAGGCAAGTGGGGCAAATTTTACAGAACTGTCATTAGGCCAGGTATGCTATATAGCTCAGAGTGTTGGGTTGCTATGAAGACCCGTGAAAGGCAAATGCAAGCGGCTGAGATACGAAAGCTATGCTACATGTGTGGGGAGTCATGATCTGACAGAATTAGAAACAACTACGTTAGTGGTAGCTTGGGAGTGGCAGATATTGTGGAAAGGATGAGAGAGAAGCGTTCGAGGTGGTATGGGCATGTGATGAGGAGGAGCTTATTACGTCCATTGTGGGACTGCAGGTAGTTGGGGGCACCAGAGGTAGAGGAAGACCAAAATGGGCGTGAGTGCAGGTGGTGCAAAGAGATATGGTGGCATGTGGGGTGGAAGGGGACTTGGTGGGGGATAGGCGGGAGTGGAGGATTAGAACCCATAGATCGGAACCTGCCTCAGGCAGGAGAAGGGTGAGATGATGATGATAACAGGAAAAAATTCTCAGCAGTGTGGTATCTGGCAAAATTGCAGCTGACTACAAGTGTGTGCGTCTTGAAGTATAATTATACAAGTCTAGGTCGACTAGTCTAGGTTGAATTTATCTTGAAATTAGCATATTTTTGTTCAGTTATCATAGCCTTGGCATCATTTAGCATTGTTTCTGTTATAACACACACTCGATTATAAGACACCGACACGAGCAGTCCCGACGGTGTGTGTTATATCCGAGTTTGACTGTATCTGCATTCCTGAAATGGATCTAACGAGCTTCTCCTCCCCTCTTCTCATTACGTGTCCAGACCACCTCAACCTACCCAGCCTCATTTTTTCCGCGATGTCCACCTCCCCAAGGCTACCTCTAATATAATCGTGCTTAATTCTATCAGCTCTCGACACCCCACTCATGTACTGCAGCATTCGCATCTCGGCTACTTGCATTCTAATGACGTGGCTCTTTCTCACTGCCCAACACTAATCCATATAGCATACCGTAAAATCTCACGTAGTGCCCGCGGATTATACGCGAAACATAGGGTCATTTAGTGTGGACTATATATGGGTGCGGACTATAAATGAAACTCGGGGTTCTTAATGAAAACAGCTCTTCATTTTCTGAACATTTTATTACACTTAACACGATTTTACACAGTACGTTCTTATTTATATGATAATGAAATATAAAATCTTTCCCATTTCAATTTCATCGTCAGGGCAATCTGAAATTTCATGTTCAAATTCATTTGATCCCATTGCCCCTACAAGTTGAGCCACTGGCTACAGTAGGAATGTTAAAGTGCGGACTATATTTGAAACATACCCATCGCTAATGCGGACTATAGACGGGTGCGTACTATATTTGAGGTGCGTACTTTACGTGAGATTTTACGGTAGCTGGTCTAACCTTTGCCCTGTAAAACTTCCTTTTCAACTTGATTGGGACCCACCTTTCACACAGGACTCCGCTTGCCTGTCTCCTATTCAACCATCCCCCATTGATTCTATTGGTCACATCGGAGTCTATCTCCCCATTGTTTTGGAACGATGAGGGGGCGCCTTATTCGTTGGACACACCAGTTCTCGTCTGATCACTGAAGTTAACCAACGCAACCCCAGCTAGTAGTGACTTGGGTGGCTGCTTGGAAAAACTGGGTACCGCTAATACCCAAAAATCGTCGCATTAGTGTAGTGTCTGTGCAGTCTCTGCATTAGAACTTCGCAGTGGACGGGGCTCTAATGATCTCGTAGTTGAAGGGCCCCAAAATACCAACGAACGAATTGGAACGTTGATCCTAAATGCTTTACCTCTTGCACCTTTTTCACCTTTTCGCCCTTGGAAGGTACGTCAATGGTAAGACAAAGATCTTGAAATATTTGTAATTAAGAAATGAAAAAGCGCCTATCCGTTTAATACGTTCTCCTTCAGCCGATTTTTTTTAAAAGTGTTACTATGATAGGATTATAATTCACGACATTTCAAACACACTGATGACATTTCCAGTTCATCTAAATAATAATATTTTCAGAAGCATACTATGCCTGACCTACTACTACCAGCTAAGGTCGTAAAATCTCCATCAAAACAGGGCCGAAAATCGGAGTGTGATAGTTCCGTCACGCTAAACAAGTAGGGCAGTTTTATGAGATGAAAACCAATTTCGCGTTAGGATGACGTTTCGTTGCTTGATCTTATTTTGAATTTCAGATGTGGCATCTGTAAGAAAACGAATGATCAACATTTATTAGCAATTTGTGATACCTGTCACCTCTATTATCATTTAGGTTGTCTTGATCCACCTTTAACTAGATTACCAAAGAAAACCAAACTTCAAGGATGGTATTTTTGAATGGCTGTTGTTGTTTTCTTCTTACAGTTACTGATAGATAGATGTTCTAAAAATACATGCTTTTATTTTAGGCAATGTTCAGAGTGTGACAAGACAGATGATGAAGTTAAAGAAGAAGACGTGGACACTAATGCCCCAAGACGGTTACGAGAGCACATAAAAGAACCTGCAAAATTTCGAATTTCCATTGGGAGTGATAGTAGTTCAGCAAAAAGCACTACAACAACAGTTGGGAAAGAAAATAGTGATCAGGGCATGGCAGAAGCAACAGTAGGGCGAAATAGGGTGATGTATATTTTTTTTAATTTCTATTTAATGGACTGTGTCGGTGGTTGCCATATCGGGTTTCCTTACTTCACAGATAATTAGCATCAAGCAAAGGGCTTTGAAGAACAAGAAAGTAAACAAGCCGTTAACTGTTTCCATTCCTACTCCTGTTACTAAAAAGTCAAATGTGAAACAGGATAAATCGAATTCCAAAAAGAAGGCGACAAAGAAAAGACCAATTCAGAGTGGCACTAGTACTACTACTACCACAGCAGTTAATAACGAGGTGAAAGCAACAGTCTTGATACTTGATTCAGGAATTGTGACTTAGGGTCATTTCAGATGGGGAAAATGTAAATAGAAACTCAGTCAACCTTAGCAATTACAATAGATATAAAAGTCGCATTGTCCACACTAGTTGGGGACTGTATTCGTCAAATTCGAAATGTCTAAACAGGGCAATTCATTTTAATTCTCTCACTTGGATTTTTCCCGTTTCTAACAACACGAGTTATGTTGGATGGCATATACTGTAATCTTGGGGACCTATGTTCCAAACAGCAGCCCGATCAGATTAATTATAAGTATAATTTTGGCAATCCTCTAGATCAGGAGTGGCTAACAAATCTATCGCGATCGACCGGCGTATTGTTGACTTAAGACCCGCCTCGGTGACGTAGTAGCTCAGTGTTTCTAGGTCTGCGTCAGTGGTTCTAGGTTCGATACTGGACCGAGGTGGGTCCAGTATCGAACCTCCCCCTCCCCACTTTGACTACGCCTATGACAACAAGTCGATCGCGACACATTTTTGAGATAAAAAGTAGATCTTATGTACACAAAAGTTAGCCACCCCTACTCTAGATCAGCGTTTCTGACGTCAGGCAAGTATTTCAGTCGGTTCTGCCTTCGTAGGAGGGACTGACTGAACCAATGAGCGTGAATATTACAGTTCTGACTACAGGCTAAGAAAGCTATAATGTAGTATTTAGTATACTAGTCACCCACTTGATGTGTGCATAGGGCTAGATTACAAGTAACTTCTAACCCTCTTCCCGCCTATGGCAGGGTCTGGTACCCATCTCGTCCCTCAGAGTGGACATATGGGCGATATATTGCACAGTGTTTTCTCACGGTTGCCGACCAAAGCTGAAACCCCTATGCTTTGTATCGTCTTTCTACTGTTCGTTGGGACATTCCACCGAAGCCAGGGGGGGGGGGCGAGCTCCTACACCTGGGAAGTTTGCTTTCTCTACCCGTTCCATAATAGAGAGGGTTCTTTCACGTGCAGATGCCGTCGTACACCACACTGGACCTCAGTTTTACTTCTCATCTAAAAGAAAGTGCATCCGGGGCTTCTCCCTCGCCCGCAAAAGCCAACCCACCCCGGTCCATTATCGAACCCAAAACTACTTAAGCAGTTACGGAGTGTGCTACCCCCTTGCGCCACCGAGGCAAGCTTTTGCATAGCGTTAGGTTACAACTTATACTTTTTCTTTGGCGTTTGTGCGTCCCGAAATGTGTCGTTGTTAGTGTGCCGCCAAATTTTTAAATTATTAATAGTGGTTGAAAATCGCTGCTCTAGATAATTCTGCTTGTACTCAAAATATTAAATGGTACTGATCAACTGTTAGCGGTGAGAAATAACCACGTGTTTGCCAAGAGGCTACCCATGTCAGTGCTAGCTGGGGTTTCGTTCCTTAACTTCAGTGATCAGACGAGCACTGGTGTGTCCAACGCATTAAGCCCCCCCTCCTTAATTGACGGGTTTAATTTAACTCTTGACTGAATTTCTGTGTACGTTCGCGTCTCCTCCCGCAGAAAACCATCATTGTTTTCCAATTTTGAATTATTTAGCCTCCATCAAAGAAGTCTCGAAAACCACCATCAGCGGCGCAAGTAGTGACTAAACCAACGGTCGTTATATCTGAATGCTGCAAATGCAAGCAGAATGGGGATAATTCGAATTCGGTTTGGCAAGTGTTAATCCCTTATTTTTGCTTCTTTTTGGGTGGACGACATGGTGCCACTCTGAATTAAGTAATAATTTTTCAGGTGCGATGAATGTACAAGGTGTTACCACTTTATGTGCCTGGATCCTCCAGTTAAAAAGTCACCAAAGCAACGGGGCTATGTATGGCACTGTGAAGAATGTGATCCTACTGTAAGTTTTTCGGTTGTTTAACGGTACTTGTTTTTGTGGTTGTATATTGTCCTGCTTTTTTTTTAATCAAAAGCTTTTCGTTTCAGTTAAGGGTCACTTGTTTTGTTTTTGTTCAACCTCTGCATGGCATCGTCGCGCTTTTTTTCTCCATTTTCTGTAGTCTTCAATTTTCCATTTCCTCAAAGATTTGTTTCTGACTGGCCCGTGTTTTAGTCTAGTCTTTTAAACTGCTTGTTGAAGTCCAAATTCCAAAAAATTTTAACTCTTCTTCCTTGGTTAGGGTTTTTTTTACTGCTAAATACTATGATGTCCATTTCAGAAACTGATGTTAACAACTGGTTCAAGAAACAAGATTAAGCAAGTGTGTTCTTTGACTAACTACTTCAGTTCTGTTTTGCCCCCTTTCCCTCACTGTTGCATATGAATGTGCTTTTCTTTCGTTCTTGTGATAGTTATGATTTTTTTTGGGTTATCATCTAACAGTTTTTGTGCTTCGTTTTGGTAGTTTATCGTTAATATAATAACTGAACTATTTGATAACTTGTACTATGAGACCACAAAGTTCCACAACGGTCAGTTATTTCGGGAACTGCGTTTAAATGAAAAATTGATACATTGAAACCTCTCTATAGGTCCATCTCCCACACGGAAAAGTCCCTGGTACATGTAGTGTATTTTGGTTAACCCCCCTAATCGGTCCACCCCTCTGATGGGTCCACTTTTGTATATCCCCGAGGGTGGACCGATTACAGAGGTTTCACTGTATCTTCAGCGTGCTTTACAATGCTACAAAATTAACCTCTTCGTGGCCGGTTTCAAATGGGAACCCTACATTTGTCTTCGAATTTTGGATTCTTTGTTGGACCCGACTGGGTGGCGCAGTGGGGAGCATGCCCGGTAACTGCGTCAGTGGTTCAAGGTTCAATGTTTGTGTGGGGGGGGGCGGGGTGAGGCATACCAGTTCTCGGCTGGTCACTGAAGTTAAGCAACGCAACCCCAGTTAGTATTAACATGGGTGGCCACTTTGGAAATCTGGGTACTGCTAATACCCAATAACCGTCGCATTTGTGTAGTGTCTGTGCAGTCTCTGCACTAGAATTATGCAGTAGAAGGGGATCTAATGACCTTGTAGTTCATCATCATCATCTCACCCTTCTCCCGCCTGAAGCAGGGTCGGGTCTGCGGGTTCTAATTCTCTACTCCCGCCTATCCCCCACCAAGTCTCCGTCCACCCCGCACGCTTGTACCACCTGCTCCCACGTCCGTTTTGGTCTCCCTCTACCTCTGGTCCCCTCAGTTACCTGCAGTCCCACAATGGACCTAATAAGCTCCTCCTCATCACATGCCCATAGCACCGCAACCGGTTCCCCCTCATCTGTTCTGCAATGTCTCCCACCCCCAAGCTACTTCTTAACGTAATCGTTTCTAATTCTGTCCAATCGCGACACCCCACTCATGTAGCGCAGCATTCGCATCTCGGCGACTTGCATTTGCCGTTCATCGTTTTTCCTAACTGCCCAACACTCAGAGCCATACGGCATAGCGGGCCTAACGACAGTTCTGTAAACTTTACCCTTCAACTTTATTGGGACCTGGCTGACGCACAGGACCCCACTTGCCTGTCTCCACTTCAGCCATCCTGCATTAATCCTATGGGTCACGTCAGAATCTATTTCTCCATTGCTCTAATGACCTTGTCCTAAAACACCAACAACGCAAAAACCGATGTGGGGTAGCATCTTTTGGGCGAGAGATAGAGAGAGGCCCCGAGTGCGCCTTCCTTCAGATGGAAAGTAAACCCGAGGTCCCGTGTGGTGAATAATGGGATTTGCACGTCAAAGAACCCTCTTTACTATGCAACGGATAGATGAGGCAAAATTTTCAGGTGTAGGAGTTCGCATTCCTGGCGTCGGTGGGATTCCCCCAATGAACAGTAGACCGACGTTAAATAGGCATAGGGGTTGCAGCTTTGGTCAGCAACCGACTGTGGAATGTCCATTCAGAGGGACAAGATGGGTACCCGACCCTGCCAAAGGCGGAGGAAGGGTTAGGAATTGTTTGCTATATGGAGGTAACCAGGAAAGGGGTTTTCTTGTAACATATTCGCATTTTTTTTTTGGTCATTTCAACGCATAATTTCCAAAATAATTGACGATTTTGGAGCTTTGTGTGGTCGGCACCGTGTATGACATGTATTAGGACAATTTTTGTTTTTACTTTCTAGGAAGAAGAAGCAGAAGTCGTAAGCCAGCCTGATAAAAGCAGTAAAGGAATTTCCAAAAAACAGAAGAAAGAGGAATCAAGTAAGACTTTACCTTCTGGATTATATCAAAGGAGAGGAAGAGAGAAAAAGAATTAATTAGAACTGTTGTTTTTTTTTCTTCAATTTCTTTTAAGCTAAGGGTGAAAATGGATCTGTCAGGTAGTACAGTGGAGCCCCTTGCTGTGGATTATTATGTGGAGAGGAAAGGCTGTAGGTGTGTCAATTTGCCTAACCTCTTTTTATTTCAACCATTCCGTTAGTTGTTGGTGTGTCCTGTCATATAACGGATTAGGCATTTGATCTGCCTTATTATTATTAGCCATTTTATGTAAATTTTAAATTCTTATCGACACAAATCATTATTGGGGCTCAACTGTAACATTTTTATTTAAAAAAAAAATGGATTTCTTTTTTCAATTTTTTTTTTAGTTTATCATTGTGGACAACACTTACTCCTCATTCTTGACCACGTGTGATAATTTTTTTAGAAGTTTTATATACAATTTAATTATTGTAATATCAGTTCAGCCTTGTAAATACAGTCTTGAAAAACTGTAAATTCTTTATGATCTGCGTGCGATTTAAAGCCTGGTATACCCGTAACGTTTTTTCGTTAGTCTTGCATGATCATGCCAAATTTGTCAAACAAAACGTTACGTATAGACAGCAAGTTGGACCTCTTGCATGAACTGAAAAGGTTGGTTAAACCTCTCAAGAGACTGATGGGCTAGAGGTTTGTGTACATGCAAGATGGTTAAACTTTGCTTTCCTTTCATCTGCTTTTGGCCACCCTGTAAGTTATAAATGATAGGCGGCAATGGAGGGCTAGAACCCGCAGACCCGACCCTGCTTGTTTGTTTGTTGGTGTTTTAGGGCCCTTCAACTACAAGGTCATTAGATTCCTGTTCACAGCATAGTTCTTATGCAGAGACTACACAGACACTACACTAATGCGACGATTTTGGGGTATTAGCAGTACCCAGTTTTCCCAAGCGGCCACCCATGTCAGTACTAGCTGGGGTTGCGCTGCTTAACTTCAGTGATCAGACGAGAACTGATGTGTCCAACGCAATTCTCCGCTCCCCGACCCGGCCATAGGCGGGATAAGAGTATGATGACGATGTTTAATGGTGAAAGACAATGGCGCCAGACATGCAGCACTGGTCTGACGAATTTTTCCACCGAGTTACTAGAGCTCCACCAAAGCTTTCCTTGCCTCTGGCATGTAAAATCAAAAGATTTTTACAGCAACAGAGACAAGACAAACCAGACATACACTCATGGGGGCTGATAGCCATTCTCATGGCAGTGCCCTGCTTTTCTATTTTTGGGATTACCAGCATTGGCAGTACGTGTCTCTAGACCCATATGCAAATATTTGCGCCAACCTCCTGGTTCCTGCTGTAGTTCTCGGAGAACATTCACACGGAAGAATGGCCCTCTCTTCAGTAACCGCTCCCAGGACCACCGTGAATGACGTACAGACTTTGTTTTTTTTAATTTTTGGGAAGTAGAGTTCTTCCTCCATGGTGGTTTCAGAACGACTGAGCAAAAGTTTGAGTAAAGGGACATTCTCCCATGTGAATGTTCTCCAAAAACTACAGCAGGAACCAGAAGACTGGCGCAATTATCTGCGTCTGAATCTGGACACGTACTGCAAATTGTTAACGCTGGTAACGCCAAAAATAGAACAGAAAGACACTGCCATGAGGATGGCTGTCAGTCCTCATTAGTGTATGCTTGGTTCTTCTTGTCTCTGTTGCAGTAACCACTAAACGCAATAAAAATATCATTTGTAACCGACAGGGTCGCCAAAAGCAGACGACAGGGAAGAAAAGGTGACCATCTTGCATGTACACAAAGCTCCAGAGCCCATCAGTCTTCTGGGAGGTTTGTCCGTCCTCTTCAGTTCATGCAAGACGTCCTAACGCTTCGTTTGCCAAATCTGGCGTGATCATACAACACTAACGAAATAACGTTATGTGTATACCAGGCTTTAGATTCTTGATTTGGTAAAAATGTGCCCTCATCAGGGCAATGTGTCACCAATTTAACAAAGGTACAAGCTCTAGATCTGAATACAACTATTTATTTGTCTAATCCTTTGACATTGAAGTAGTAGATTGTAGAATAGTTACCTGATAATCAAATAGTAGCCCCATCGATAGATGTTTTAATAAATTATTTAACTTTCACTTAACGACTTCATCTGGTGACGAATTGTAAGTTTTCACCGCTGCCTTTTGCAGTTCATGCAACTGTCTAAGTTGTTCTTCCTGAAAGTCATCCAGTTGATTCGCAGTAAGTGGCAATCCAACCTTTTCTGTCTCAGAAGTTCGAAGGTCAAGTTGACGTGAAAGATGAAGAGTATAATTCTGAAGTATAAAATGAACGGATTTTTAAGATTAAACGATAAGTTAATAAAGAGTTAGTGGTGAACGATGACGATACGAGGTCAAATGAGGCAAATGCGCAAGCTCAATTGCTGGTCTGCTTTTCGTGAGCATGCACAGTTGCCTCATTTGACCTCGTATCGTCATCGTCGACGTTCACCACTAACTCTCTAACGTTGATTGGTGAACTGTTGTTTTTCACAGCATTGTGAATTGGAGTTATTTTGGACAAATTTAACTCTCATATATATCTAAAAGTACAGGCCCCACAACGTGCTCCCACGTCTGCTTCGGGCTCCCCCTGTCCCGGGTGCTTCCAACCACCTGCATTCCTGAAATGGACCTACCGAGCTTCTCATTACGTTTCCATACCAACTCAACGTACTCTCCCTCATTTTTTTCCGCGATGCCCACCAACCCCCAAGCTACCTCTATTATACTCATTCCTAATTCTATTAGCTCTCGATATCCCAATCATTTACACCAGCATTCGCATCCTGTTAACGTGGCTGTTCCCCACTGACCAACACTCTTGATCCATATAACATTGCGGGCCGGCAGGCCTAACCACTGCCCTGTAAAACTTCCCATTCAACTTTATTGGGCCCCATGCATCACACTGGAATCCAGTTGTTTCGGACCATTCCACTACAAGGTCATTAGAGCCCTGTCTACAGTGTAGTTGTGATGCAGAGACTGCACAGACACTACACTACACTAATGCGACGATTTTTTTTTTGGATACTAGCGGTACCCAGTTTTCCCAAGCAGCCACCCATGTCAGTACTAGCTCGGGTTGCGTTGCTTAACTTCAGTGATCAGACGAGAACTGGTATCATCATCATACCCTTATCCCGCCTGTGGCAGGGTCGGGTCTGCGGGTCCACTGAACAGGCTCTGACTGGGGCACCCCAGCCAGGCGTCTGGAACCCACAGGAAATAATGGCTAAGTTGTCTGGGGGGATGCCGGCCTACCCCACAGTTCCAACACTGCATTATACAACCAAAATTTTTGGCAGGTAAATTAATGCTTTGTTGGTTATAATATTGCATGGTGTCTGACCTGTTGCACTAACTATAATGCAACAGGAGCCAGGCTCATGCCCCAGACGATAACTGGTGTGTCCAATGTAATTCGCCCCTTACCACTGGACTCCAAGTGCACATGTAACGAGTTGGGGAGTTCTAATTGCTCTTCTTAAGCATCGGAATAATTGACTGCAATACTCTTATCGATGTCATAAGCAAAGAATTCTAGTGTATAAAGGGGAATGATAACATGGAGGAAATCGTGTTCTTAAACTTACCGAAAAAAAGACTGGTGAACTACAGGAACACATATTTTTTAATACATTTGATTCGGTCTGTAGGTTTATTGCAGTTGGATTGAAATACAAAATAAGATTGCTTACCACCCATTCCTTTATAAAAGCATTTAGATGTTCTGGTTTAGCATTTCTTAAACTTCGGAATTCTCCCCGGACATATTGGTCACCAAGTACGCGTAGCTCTGGTGGCAATCCTCTATGAAGTCGTAAAATAGCTTTGTAAATGGCGAGAATTTTGCGGGATTCCATTAACACCTCACTGTTTCATTTGATCAAAAAAAAATAGTCATTAAGAGTAAACCCAAAAGGATTTCAATATGCCATATTCATGGTTTACAAATAGCGGTTATCACGGTTCAGATTTTACGATAGCAGAAAACGGAAGTTACTAGAAGCATAAAATGGCGGAAGTAAAGAGTATGTCATGTGTAGTTATCGACTACATTTTCGTTTGTCAGTACTACTTAAATGATCTTTAAAGAAATAGTCAACCTTTTTGCTACTAGATTAACGTCATTAGTTTTGCCGTCATTCAAAGCGGAATTTAGAAAAATGTCTCAGTCCACTCAAACGGGAACGATTAAATTCTTGAGGTAATGTCCTTATACAGTACTATCTATTCTAATATTTCGAGCAGCGGTGAGCCGCGTACTTTTTTGTGTAGGTCATCTCAATAACAGTTTAATTTTTTTTTCGAGATGGTGACATAAATCTGGGAAATGTCTTTGAACTAATCTTTCCATAAGTATTTGTTAGTTAAATTAATATTACAAATGTGAATTGGTAGCATATTTACGCATGAGCCTGACTCCTGTTGCAGTATAGTTATTGTGCAAAAGGTCAGACACCATGCAATATTATAACCGACAAAGCATTAATTTACTTGCCAAAATTTATATTTTGGTTTTATAATGCGTTGTTGGAACAGTGGGGGAGCGGCGAGTTGCGTTGGACACACCAGTTCTCGTCTGACCACTGAAGTTAAGCAACGCAACCCCAGTTAGTACTGACATGGGTGGCCGCTTGGGAAAACTGGGTACCGCTAGTATCCAAAAATCGTCGCATTAGTGTAGTGTCTGTCAGTCCCTGCATCAGAACTACACAGTGGACGGGGCTCTAATGACCTTGTAGTTGACGGGCCCTAAAACACCAACAATTGGAACAGTGGGGTAGGCCGGCATCCCCCCCCCACAGACAACTAGCCAATATTCCTGCAGGTTCCAGACGCCTGATTGGGTTGTCCTCAGTCAGAGCGTGTTCAATGGACCCGCGGACCCGACCCTGCCACAGGCGGGATAAGGGTTTGATGATAACGGGTCGCACAGTCCATTGCCGAAATGTAGTAAAGGGTGATTCGTACTCGTTCACTTGAATACCTTGCAGCACAACAATACGACAGAGGTAATTAGTAGTGAAATTCTAATGTGATTAACCCTTGCGAAAGTAGGGGTAGAAGAGGGGTTTATTCGACTGGGGGATTCCCAGTGAAGGTTGAGGTTCACCAAGGTTCAGCATTAAGTCCATACCTTTTCAATCTGGTTATGGACGACCTGCTGACGAGAATAGAAGAATGTGCCCCTCAGTGCACGGTATTTGCCGACGACTCCAGAGAACAAGTAGGGAAGGGCCTAAACGATATTGGAGGGGCAATAGAAAGGGTAGGGCTGAAGATAAACATGAAGAAGACAAAGTATTTAGTTTTCCATTGGAAGGACAGGAAAATAGTGGTGACTTGCTCTCTAGGGGCGAATTGGTGACGAAGGTGCAAAGGGTAAAGGAGATAGATTCGAGATCAATGGGGATGGTTGAAGTGGAGACAGGCAAGCGGAGTCCGATGTGATAGGAGAGTCCCGATCAAGTTGAAATGGAAGTTCTGCAAGGCAGTGGTTAGGCCCACTCTGCTTTATGGGTCAGTGTTGGGCAGTGAAAAAGAGGCACGTTAATAGTACTAATGGAAGTAGCTGAGATGCGAATGTTTTTTTTTGTTTGTTGTTTGTTGGTGTTTTAGGGCCTTTCAACTACAAGGTCATTAGAGCCCCGTCCATTGTGTAGTTCTGATGCAGGGACTGCACAGACACACTACACTAATGCGACGATTTTTGGATACTAGCGGTACCCAGTTTTCCCAAGCGGCCACCCATGTCTGAGATGCGAATGCGGCAGTATATGAGCGGGGTGAAGTGAAGGATAGTAGGTTGAGGTGGTATGGACACGTCATGAGAAGAGGGGAGGAGGAGCTCGTTAGGTCCATTTCAGGAATACAGGTATTTGGAAGTACCCGGGGCAGGGGAGGACCGAAGCAGACGCGGGAGCAGGTTGTCCGTAAGTATATAGTAGTGTGTGAGATGGACGGGGACCTGATGGGCGATATATGCGGGAGTGGAGGGCTAGAACTTGCAGGCGGGACCCTGCCACAGGTGGGACAAGGGGATGATGATGATCAGCATATAGTGAGGTAGGTTCGTTGAGTTCATGCGATCTCGGTAATTTGACTGTCCAGAATTCAAAAGAACTGATTACTAAAAAGCTCTGAAGTATCTTAACAGCACGTCAATAAGGGTCCATTTGTCAAAGTTGGATATTTCAATAATGTCTTTTGAATTTAAAAAAAAAAATCGTTGATTGACTTTTACTGGTATGTATAATGTTCGTTTCGGCGGCGGTGCGTTTCGTCAGTATAGCAGGTTCGGGAAAGGTTCGTTTCGTGAGTTTGAGGTTAATCACCAATGAAGTCATTCTTATCTCTTTTCCTACTTGGGTTTCCAGGCGTCCCGCTTTGGGGTCTTAAGTGCCCTTGTAGAGGATATTCTGTGTCCCAGTAAGGGGTTTTAAGGATGTCGAATATCTTGGTTTATTAACAACTGCTACTAAATTTTCCCAGCTATGGTAGCTCATTTTTGCTGGCTGCTCATTTTTGTTCCCCTTGGAACACATAAGCGATCTATTGCACGTCCGGTGTCACTCGCCAAGTGTCCGGCGTCTAACTCAAAGTGTCTGGCCGGACACTTTAAGGTATTTTTTGAGTACAGCACCTCAAAGTGTCCAGAACAATGCTTAACAATTTGTCTTTTCTTCAGAGCACAAATATATGTACTGCAGAGAAAGATGCAGTGATGAATTATCTTTGGTATACCTTAATAATGATCTCTACCTTCGGTCCCCGCCCAGCGAACAAAATACATCTCGTATAGCGACGAATATCCCGTTTGTACGAATCTCACTTTTCTAGGCACAGAAAAATCTCAATTCTGCTTTCGTTCTGCCTTTCCTCAACGTCATGTTTATTCATAAAAATACTTGTTTTCGGCAATAATTATGCCCTAAAACACCAGCGAACCAAAAAGCAACCTAACCGGGTAAAATGGAAAAAAGGCCGAGACACTTTGAGGCACGTGTTAAATTACTGTGCATGTGTTAAATTACACATTGGACACACCTGGACACTTTGAGGTATAACACCGGCTTCCAACCTCTTCATGGGGTGAACTTGGGGAGCGGCGAGTTGCGTTGGACACACCAGTTCTCGTCTGATCACTGAAGTTAAGCAACGCAAGCCCAGTTAGTACTGACATGGGTGGTCGCTCGGGAAAGCTGGGTACTGCTAATACCCAAAAATCGTCGCTTTAGTTGTAGTGTTTGTGCAGTCTATGCATTAGAACTATGCAATGGACGGGTCTCTAATGACCTTGTAGTTGACGGGACCTTAAACACCAATGAACGAAAATGGGGTGAACTTTTTCTTAACCGACGCCTATGGCTGGAAATTGTGCCGATCTACACATTGTACAGTACAGTATATAGAAAGGGTTCTTTTATGTGCAAGGGACATCGTACACAGCACAAAGTAGGCGCCGCACCGGCTTTACTTTACATCCGACGGAAAACGCACCGAGGGCCTGTCCTTCACCAGATCCAGTATCGATCCTGGGACCACTGACCTTGATTTATCGCTTAGTGAGCGCACAAATTTTGCATTTTACGGGTGGGTCTCATGCGATCTTTGGGGTGAGCATCCCCCCATAGACAACCCTGCCAGTATGCATGTGGATGTCATCAAGAAATGGAGCCATCTACCCGTAGGGAGGTGGAAAGTACTGAATTGCGTTGGACACACCAGTTCTCGTCAGAACCCTGAAGTTAAGCAACGCAACCTAAATTAGTACCGACATAGTGGTTGGTTGGGAACACTGGGTGCTGCTAATTTCCTCACTCCCCTCACCCACGAGCAGCCTCCGCAGAGTCCGACCCGTTATGGCTAGTGTCTGTGCAGTCTCTGCATTAAAGCTACGCAGTGGACGAGGCTCTAATGACCTTGTAGTCGAAGGCCCCTAAAACACCAACGAAAGAAAACAAGAACAAGTAGGCATATAATAAAGGACCCTTAAATTTCATCACAGTTTTATCTCCACTGTCGGAGATATTTTCTTGAAGATTTTAATCATCATCATGCCCTTATCCCTCCTGTGGCAGGGTTGCAGTCCCTCTAGTCCCCACACGCTGCTAATGTAAGATTTGTCCCTATTCTTTCTGAACATGCTCTGACGTTGGGCACCCCAGCCAGGCGTCTGGCTTTTTTGCTTTTGTTGTTGTTTTAGGGCCCTTCAACTACAAAGGTCATTAGATCCCCGTCCACAGCATAGTACTTATGCAGGGACTGCACAGACACTACACTAATGGGACGATTTGTGGGTATTAGCAGTACCCAGTTTTCCCAATTGTTTGTTTGTTGGTGTCTAAGGTCCCGTCAACTACAAGGTCATTAGAGACCCGTCCACTGCATAGTTCTAATGCATAGACTGCCCAGACACTACACTAATGCGACGATTATTGGGTATTAGCAGTACCCAGCTTTCCCGAGCGACCACCCATGTCAGTACTAACTGGGCTTGCGTTGCTTAACTTCAGTGATCAGACGAGAACTGGTGTGTCCAACGCAACTCGCCGCTCCAGGCGTCTGGAACCCGCAGGAATATTGACTGGGGTGTCGGGGGGGGGGGGGGGCGGCCCTATCCCGCAAAGATTTAATCAATTAATTATTAAAATGTTGATGGGCAAAGAAGATTGTTTTTTTCTGCAGTTGTATTTTTCTACCATTTGTTTTTATCCTTCAAAATACTTCAGTGTACCGTCCGTGAATTAGCAGCAGCAGGTGAGAGATGTGACATTATTTAACTTCGGTATTGAGTTATGAATCACAGCAACGGTTGTTATGGAAATTTAATCCATGCATAACCTCATTACTTCAATTGAATTTGTTTTTTTTTTTTTACCTAATTTGATCTCCATCTCACATCATTACCATAACAACTTAAGAAATTGAACATCATCTTTACAGATTTAGAAAAATCTTTGCTTTTCATTGATGAAGTTGAGGAATCCAATAAGAAAGTTGTTTTTTTTTTCGTGAATTTCAATTTATCGTGAACTGCAGTCTGGTATGACGAAGAATAGAGCAAGAAATGAATTGCCCCACCTAGTGCCGTGTGGGTCCGCTGGGAATTTGACCGGGGACCCCATGCTAATCTGTGCATGTCAAGTGACCATTTACATATTCCTATAAGTGGTTGTCATAGTGGCCCCGGCACACCGCTTTGCCCAGGGACCCATAAAGCTGATTGGTCGCCACAGATCCCATCCTGTTACCAAGATGGACGGGGGAGCGGCTAATTGCAATAGACACACCAGTCTCCTCTGATTACTGCAGTTCAGTAACGCAACCCCTGTTAGTACTGACATGGGTGGGCTCATGGCAACACTGGGTATTGCTAATACCCAAAAATCGTCGCATTAGTGTAGTGTCTGTGCAGTCTCTGCATAAGAACTACACTGTGGACGGGGCTCTAATGACCTTGTAGTTGAAGGGCCCTAAAACACCAACAAACCCATGCTGATCTGTATCTGTCAAGTGACCATTTACATATTATTCCTGTGAGTAGTTGACGTAAGGATCCCATAATGCTGTTAAGACGCAACTGGCCCCATCCATTTACCAAGATGGACGGGGGAGCGGCTGCATTGCGTTGGACACACCAGTTCTCGCCTGTACACTGAAGTTAAGCAGCGCAATCGTCACATTAGTGTGGTGTCTGTCAGTGCCGTAACGGGGGTATGACTCGCCTGTAGCAAGTGTCTAACTTTCGCTTGCCCGTAACCCAATAATGACAAAAAACTTAAACATTTTGCGCCCCAAACCCAGTTGCGTCCATGGCGGCCGCCTTCTTCGCCACGCCCTCGTTACTGCCCTGGTGTCTGTGCAGTATCTGCATCAGAACTACGCAGTGGACCGGGCTCTAATGACCTTATAGTTGAAGGTCCTAAAAAAAGCCAACAAACCAAATATGTACATATTATTCCTGTGAGTGGTTGTCGTAAGAGCCCCGGCGCACTGCTTTTCCCAGCGGCCCATAATGCTGTTAGGGCGCCACTGGGCCCACTCAGTTACCAAGATGGACGTGAGAGCGGCTGTATTGGGAACACTGGGTGCTGCTACTACCCAAGGGTCCCATGCTAATCTGTGTATGTCAAGGTAACCATTTATGTATTATTCCTGTAAGTGGTTGTCTTAGGAGCTCCAGCGCACTGCTTTGCCCAGGGGGCGCATAATGGAATGTTGAGACGCCACTGCCCCCCCCCCCCCCAGCTGGTACTGGTATGGGTCCCCGCTTGGGAACGCCTGCGTACCTCTTATACCCAAAAAGAAAAAAGCGCAGACTCTGCATTAGAACTACGCAGTGGACGGGGCTGTAATGACCGTTGGAGTTGAAGGGTCCTAAAACACCAACAAATCAATCAAAACCACGATGGACTTGGTGGATAGGCACAGCTCTGACGTACGTGTTGGCATCGGTATAAAATATTACAAGGGGTAATATATTATTTTATCAGCCTGTCAAATTGTTGTTTTTCCTCTCGGTAAGAAGTATTGTCTCAAGAGTCCCGTTTTTCTGTGTCCTGCACGCAAAAAGAAACGGGAAAGGAAATCATGCCATCGCAGTGTCCGTTGAAAGACCTTCGTTAGGTCTGAAGCTTTGAAGGTGGGTAATGGATGGTTTGTTCTCTTATTGGAAAGCCTCTTTTTTGGGGGGGGGGGGCGGGGGGAGAAAAGATGAGGAGAGGGGTTGGGGAAGATGATAATCAAATATCTTCAGGCAATATTCCGTTAAGTAGGAAGAAGAGATGGTATTGAAAGAGAGGTAGGTAATTATGATGAGCACGAATAGAAAGCCACATCATTAAGTGACTACATCTTGACGTTAGGATTCTCCTCAGTGAAAGCTCTCACAGAGCTCGTTTATTTGATATTTATTTACTACTCCCACTCTACTCTCCTTCTTCCTGCATCCCTCGACCCTTTCCCCCCCCCCCCCACACACCCCCTCCGGCTCTGTCTCTTGTCATCCCCGTTTCCCTTCCTTTCACCCCATCACCTCTTTTGTATAGTCAGCACCAAAGCTGTGCTATTTCAATCTGATGTGTGCTGTGCGAAACAAGTCAAGATCGGACAGTCCTCGTCTATCCATTTTTGGTTGAAAAAAGCCAGTTGTAGTTTGCAGATCGTAGCTCAAGCATCATTCAGCGTCGGCATTTACCTTATTATTTGGTAGTTCATTGCTAGGGCCTTTTTTTTTAAATCCAGGGAGATGAACTCGGTTGACGGTTACCGGTGAGTCTTGAACATTTCTTTCATTGGAATGAGTCTCTCTTAACCATTTACTGTCAAACTGTTGCTCTCCTAGCCGTCTGTAGCTGAATGAATATTGTGTGGAGGTGCGTGCGTGGCCTCATCTCTAGCAGCTGTCTCTTTGGTGTTAAGTTATTCGTTCCTGGCCGTTTTTCGGAACTGTAGGATTTCGCACTTCATTGGAATTGTCGCTAGTAAGCTGATGTAACGTTGGAATATGCCCTATGAATTATTAATTGTTGATGGTCACACGTTTCGTTTCGCCTTTTTAACGATTTTCTTAGTCGTTTTTATTGTCATCTGGTTGATTTCTGTAGGATCTACTTCAGGTTGGTGTATTGCAGTTCATTTTTCTTTTCGGTTTTGTGTTGTTGGTGTTGATGTTGCAAAATTGATGCCGATTTTGAAGGTCGCGGAGGTAAAACGGGGAACGTGTGTATAATAGCCATTTTGATTTCTTGTTGGTAATTTTCAGCTCCTCGTCAGACGTTTGTCAACTTCTGAATTACTAATCATAGGTTTCTTAGCGTTACTATTGCTTCTGCTGCTTCCTAGTCTCGTCTCCTAATTCAGAGCACTCTTGAATTGGCCACTGTTACCATGAGTGGGTCAGACAGTCGAAGTGAGCGTAGGACGTGGCATGTGCTGTCGTTGAAACGTCACATGCGAGGCGCCAGTTTTGATAAAGACAAAGATGTGGACGGTTGTGGTGGTAGTGGAAGCAGTGACCACATCAGAGGGATGGGCAGGTTGACGTTGGAGGACATCACAATGCTCAGGTAAAAGGTGATCTTCTCAAACTTGTTCTTGTTCCAATCCTCTCTCGTTTCGGTGGTGCAGATTTTGTGGGCATAAATGCTGAGTCGGGCTCGAACCTGGATCTTGGTGGTTGGCTGGCCCCCTCCGATGTCTCCACTGCACAGAAGAGTACCCTCTCTACTTTGCGATCAGTAGATCAGGCAGGAGCTCACACCTTGGCGTCGGTGGAGTAAACCAACGAACATTCGTCCAACTATAGGCGTAGGGGGTTACATCCTTAGGTCAGCAGGCAGCTGCTTAAAAATGCCATCCAACAGATTACCATTGTGTCGCAATGGGACAAAACTGGGTACCTGATCGCTCCATTGACGGGAAAAGGGGTTAACAGTTGCTGTTTGTTTGCTTTTTTTAAATTTTGAAACTGCGGTTTTGAAATTTTCTTACCTCGTTAAGTACATGCAAGATAAATCCTTCAACAGGCGTTTCAGGCTGTAGAAATACACCTGGCGGGCCGCCAGTTTGACGTCACTGCAGTACTGTAGTTCTGAAATACTGTATAGTGAAGTGGAGCAAAGTAGGTAGGGAGTAGGAGAATGGGCCCCTCTCTGCAGGAGAAGCTTGCAGAGTATGTAGCCTTCAATTGGGAAGGACAGGAAAATAAAGGTGACGTACTCTCAAGGGGCGAACTAGTGAAAAAGGTGCAAGAGGTAAAGTACTTAGGATCAACGTTCCAAAGCAATGAAGAGATATACTCGGATGTGACCCATAGAGTCAGTGGGGGATGGTTCAAGTGGAGTCCTGTGTGATAGGAGGGTACCAATCAAGTTGAAAGGGAAGGTTTACAGGGCAGTGGTTACGGCCAGCTATGTGATATGGGTCAGAATGTTGGGCCGTGAGGAAGAGCCACGTCAATAGAATCCAAGCAGCCAAGATGCGAATTCTGCGGTATATGAGTGGGGTGTCGAGAGCTGATAGTTAGGAATCGGTTTATTGGAGGTGGGATGACGTCGATTTGGCTCATGACAATAGGGAGATTTAGCAATGCGTTTTTTTAAACGTACGTCACGGTTTGCAGACGAAAATGGAAACGCGCAGGCACAAACACCAGCTTGAGATACGGAGCACGTACGATTTGCCTGACCTCCGGAGGACTGTACGATTCAACGTAGCAATTGAAACAATGCTTTTCACGCTTCCTTTCGCGAAGCACTAGGTGGCGGTCACAGCTCAACAGAATCAATCATACGTTGATCACGTGGTGTTCTGACGCTGATGTGT
The DNA here is from genome assembly GCA_013389805.1 of Trigoniulus corallinus. Classification (NCBI taxonomy): domain Eukaryota; kingdom Metazoa; phylum Arthropoda; class Diplopoda; order Spirobolida; family Trigoniulidae; genus Trigoniulus; species Trigoniulus corallinus. Next base: position 22,572,056 of record JAAFCE010004209.1, on the reverse strand, counting down.
GCGTACGTTTTACCTAGTACTAAATCTCCCTAATTTGGCGCGCATACAGATCTCTTGGATGAACACATTTGTTCAAAATTGCACCTGTCATAACAGTCATTGCAACGGTCCCGTATAACACAGTTGGGCTTGTTTGTTTGTATTTTAGGGCCCATCGGCTTCAAAGGTCATTAGGATCCTATAACACAGTTATGGTAGTAATTCATTCATTGTTCTATTATCTTGCAATGACTGTTGAAATGCAGTCAAAACCGTTTATAACGACACCGGAAATAACGTACAATCGGATTTAACGAACAAAATAGAATCATGAAAAGCAATGCAAAAAAAGGCATTAATGTTGCTTACAACGAACACATTGGTTAGAACGTACAAATCTACTTGAGAAAACACATTTCTAGGGACAGTTTTTCAGCTGAGTTCTGTCTTTGTTCCTGACAGCATGCAATGACAATAAATCTCCATCAAGAAACATGACATTAGAACAGCAATGGCGAAGGAGGGGGGGGGGGGCTGAGGTGAACATGAAGAAAACAAAGAACTTAGCTTTCAGTTGGAGTGGTGTAGTTCATTGTGGCAATGAGGTGATACCAGCAGTGCAAGAGTTTAGGTATCTAGGTGTACCAGAGCAATGGGGAAATAACTCCGACGTTATCCGTAGAATCAATGCGGGATTGCTGAAGTGGAGACAGGCAAGCGGTGTGCTGTGTCGCTGCCAAGTCTCAATTAAGTTGAAAGTTTACAAAACTGTAGTTAGGCCCGCTATGCTATATGGAATGGAATTTTGGGCAGTAAGGAAAATTCACAAGATGAGAATGAAAGTGGCTGAGATGCGAATGCTACGTTACATGAGCAGGGTGTCACGTGCTGACAGTCTGCTGGGCGACAGTCTAGCTGGGCGTTGGGAAACATCACAGAATATGTGAGAAAATGGGTTGAAATGGTATGGCATGTGATGCGAAAGGGGGCGAAGTAGCTTACATGGTATATTATGGAACAGCTGGTGGCATCAGGTGTAGGGGGAGACCTAAGCGAACGTGGTAGCTGGTTGTACAGAGGGACATGATTACGTGCGAGGTAGATGAAAGCCTGGTGGGGATAGACGGGAGTTGAAGGCCCTAAAACACCAACAAACAACAACAAAACAAATTCGGATAAGAAGTAAAGCCGATGTCCTTTGTGGTGTGCGATGGGATACGATTAATTTCCAGGTGCAGGAGCGAGTTGGAGTACCCCAACGAACAGTAGACCGACGATAAATGAGCTTAGGGGTTGAAGGTTTGGTCGGTAACCGGCTGCGGAAAAGCTGTCCAATGTATTATCCTTGTGTTCAGAGTGACAAGATGGGTACCCGACCCTGTCATAGGTGATGCTTTTGTTTCGTCGGTGTTTTAGGGCCCTTCAACTACAGCCCCGCCCACTGCGCAGTTCTAATGCAGAGACGGCACAGACCCTACACTAATGCGACGACTTTTGGGTATTAGTGGTACCCAGTTTTCCCAAATGGCCATCCATGTTAGTACTAGCTGGGGTTGCGTTGCTTAATCTCTGTGATCCGTTGAGAACTGGTGTGTCAAACGCAATAAGGTGCTTTGTCATTGGTGGGAAAGGGGTTAGGAGTTGCTTTGCTTCGACTTTGATTGCAGAGGATCTTCTTTAATACGACCGATATTTTTCTCCTATTTAGTAAGATGGCCGTTCGTGAAATAATTAATTAACGTCCTGATGATGTGGACTCACGCAATGTCGTTTTGCTTTTATGGTAGTCGTGTACTTGATAAATTTAATATTGTGTTTGGTAATTTCGATTAGTTGTTATGGTAAAAGCTCCTAACATTAATGGGATGTGTTGTGCATATCTAAAGCAAAAGTTGCGCCTTTTGAATGACGAAATGTGCGACACATGTTGGTTAAAGTCAACATGATTTGGAACTTAACCTGAACTAGACATCATCACTGTTTGAACAAAAGTTATCATCATCATACCCTTATCGCGCCAGTGGCAGGGTCGGGACTGCGTGGTTCTAGCCTCCACTCCCGTCTCTCTCCCACCAGGTCCCCGTCCAACCCCACACACTACCATATTCTTACGGACAACCTGATCCCACGTGTGCTTCGGTCTTCCCCTGCCCCGGGTGGTTCCAACCACCTCCATGCCTGAAATTGACCTAACAAGCTCCTCATTTTGCTCCTGCCTTGTTTCGTTGGTGTTTTAGGGCCCTTCAACTAGAATGTAATCAAAGCCCCGTCCACTGCATAGTTCTAGTGCAGAGACCGCACAGACACTACACTAATGCGGCGATTATAGCGTATTTGCAGTACACAGGTCATTAGAGCCCCGTCCACTGCGTAGTTCTAAAGCACAGACCGCACAGTAACTACTGTTGACTAATGCGACGATTTCTGGGTATTGACGATACCCAGTTTTCCCAAGCGGTCACCCATGCTAGTACTAGCTAGGATGGCGTTGTTTAACTTCAGTGATCAAATGAGAACTGGTGTGTCCAACGCAGTAATCTGCTCCCACCACGTCCTAAGCGGCCACCCATGTTAGTGCTAACTGGGGTTGCGTTACTTAACTTCAGTGATCAGACGAGAACTGTTGTGTCCAACGCAATACAGCCGCTCCCTTGTTTTTACTATATGGGTCCCCGCATTTCACGTCCCTCATCTAAGATTAGCTCCTCTTTCTTAATGAGTGCTCTAGCTTGAGGCACCCCATCCAGGCTTCTGGACTGTTGGACGGGTTACCTGTGGAGAAGATGCCGGCCTAAACAACAAAAGACACTCGATACATTATGTGCCATGGGAGTCGATTTATGGTTTGTTTGGTTGGTGTTCAGGGCCTTTCAGCTACAAAGGTCATTAGAGCCCCGTCCACTGTGTAGTTCTAATGCAGAAACTGCACAGACACTAAACTGCACAGACCCAGTTTTGCCAAGTGGCCACCCATGCTAGTACTAGCGGGTGTTGCGTTACTTAACTTCAGTGATCAGTGGAGAACTGCTATGTCCAACTCAATACGCAGCTATGGAAGTCGGGGCCCACACGCACACCCCTGACGGCCGTCGGCACTGGGGTCTTTATTCCAGGCACCGTAAGTTTTATTTTTTCTTTTATCATTTGTTGGGTTTTTAATTCGGGGTACTAACCGTTAGTATTTGGTCCACAGTAGCTATTTTATTACGCTGCTACCTTTTCGTTTTGTTGTTGGTTTAGGGCCCTTAATCTACAAAGGCCAGTAGAGCTCCGTCCACTGTGTAGTTCTAATGCGCAGTCTGCGCAGACTCTACGCTGTTACGACGATTTTTTTGCTTATTAGCAGTATCCAGTGTTGCCAAGCGGTCACCCATGCTAGTGCTAGCTGGGGTTGCGTTGCTCAACGTCAGTGATCAGACCGGAACTGTTGTGTCCAACGCAATACAACCACCCTCGTTCCACCCAAGGGCTGGTCGGCTAGGCTGCTCTACCACGTAGCAGTTTGAACAAAATGTCATTTCTGAAATACTCTTTTTTTAAATCATTTCGCTAGCCAAGAAGAAGCCATTCAAATCGACGAAGAGCTATTCACAGATTACGCCTTCTCGGTTGATCAACTCATGGAATTGGCAGGATTCAGTTGTGCCGTGGCCTTAGGTCGTGCTTACCCTGTCAGTGCTCTGACCAAAGGTGCCACTGTACTTGTGTGTTGTGGTCCAGGAAATAATGGGGGCGATGGTCTGGTTTGTGCGCGACATCTCAAAATGTTTGTAAGTAGAATTGTTTTTTTGTTTCAACACCTTGTTTGACGTCCTTGTTACGAGTTAATATTTTATATCCTGAAATATTTAGGGATACAGTCCATCAGTTTATTATCCTAAACGACCTAATAAAGTGTTGTTTCAAAACTTGACGAAACAGTGCCAACAGATGGACATTCCATTTTTGTTGTATCTGCCAGAGGCTCAGTTAATTACTGAGGCTTTCAATTTTGTTGTGGATGCCTTGTTTGGCTTCAGCTTTAAGGGACCGGTCAGAGGAGAGTTTGCGGATGCATTGGACAAATTGAAGAGAGTAGATGTTCCCATCTGTAGCATTGATATTCCTTCAGGTAGTCTTTTTTTCATTTTTTTACTCGTGCTGAAATTCCTTCTTAGCTTCGGTGACGTACTCTCTAGGGGCGAACTGGTTAATTTTTTCAGTTTCTTGGTGTTTTAGGGCCCTTCAACTACAAGGTCATTAGAGCCCTGTCACAGTGTAGTTCATATGCAGAGACTGCACAACACTACACAAATCCGACGATTTTTGGGTATTAGCAATACCCAGTTTCCCCAAGCGGCCACCCATGTCAGTACTAGCTGGAGTTGTGTTGCTTAACTTCAGTGATCAGACGAGAACTGGTATGCCCAACGCAATTCGCCGCTCCCTGCAAACTGGTTAAGAAGGCGCAAGAGGTAAAGCACTTAGCAACGTTCAAAAGCAATGGGAGCGGCGAATTGCGTTGGACACACCAGTTCTCGTCTGATCACTGAAGTTAAGTAGCACAACCCCATGGGTGGCCGCTTGGCAAAACTGGGTACTGCTAATACCCAAAAATCGTTGCATAAGTGTAGTGTCTGTGCAGTCTTTGCATAAGAGCTATGTTGTGACGGGGCTCTAATGACCTTGCAAGCAAACAACAATCCAAAGCACTGGGGAGATAGACTTGAATGTGACCGATAGAATCAATGGGGGATGGTTGAAGTGGAGGCAGACAAGTGAAGTCTTGTGTTATAGAAGGGTCCCAATAAAATTGAAAGGAAAGTTTTTACAGGGCAGTGGTTAGGCCCGCTATGCTATACGGAGCAGAGGGTTGAGCAGTGAGGAAGAGACAAATAATTAGAATTGCTAGTACGTAGTATGTTACGCCATCGGGTAGGGGAGTAAGCCAAGCAGTCATAACAGGCAGTTGAGGAGGAGGTAGGTGTAGGGGATGTAACACCCAACGTTCACTACCAATCACCCATGTTGGTACTAACTTGGGTTTGCGACTGCTTAACTTCAGTGTTCTGACGAGAACTGGTGTGCCCAACGCTACTCAGCCACTCAGTAGCCAAGATGCGAATGGTACGGTACATGAGTGGGGACGTCACCAGCTGATAGAGTTAGAACCGCATATATTAGAGGTAGCCTGAAGGTGGGGGACACAATGTGAGCCGAGGCTCACTTTCAGCTCGTTTACTTAAAAATGCTGTGCTAACTCGCTCGTTACACCGAGAGTGAGCGAGCAAGCCCGAACATGTTTTCTTTTTCAAGACCCGTTGCACAACCCTAGTGTAGATTGAGGTGGTATGGACACGTAATGAGAAAAGGGGAGGAGGAGCTCTTTACGTCCATTGCAGGAAAGCAAGTGGTTGAAGCCACCCGGGGCAGGGAGCGGCCTATTGCGTTGGACATACCAGTTCTCATCTGATCACTGAAGTTAATGGGTTAATTTGTGGGTTTGGGAGTAAGCCAGGCAGCCATAACAGGATGAACCCTTAGGAGACTGCCCGCCGGAGATAAGGAGGTAGGTGAAAGGACAAAGAAGAGGGTAAATTTGCAGCACCTAACGTTCTTTACCAACCACCCATGTTGGTATTGACGTGGGCTTGTGCTACTTAACTTCATTGATCTTACGGGAACTGGTGTGTCCAACGTAACTTGTGTGTCCAACGCAACTTGTGTGTCCAACGCAACTTGTGTGT
>JAAFCE010004209.1:22548603-22566341 GCA_013389805.1 Trigoniulus corallinus | reverse complement strand
AACGCAACTTGTGTGTCCAACGCAACTTGTGTGTCCAACGCAACTTGAGTGTCCAACGCAACTTGAATGTGTCCAACGCAATTTGTGTGTCCAACGCAACCCCAGCTAGACTAACATGGGTGGCTGCTTCGTTAAATTGCTACATTAGTGTACTGTAGTGTCTGTGCAGTCTCTGCACTAGAACTATGCCGTGGACGGGGCTCTAATGACATTTGTAGTTGGAGGGCCCTAAAACACCCAGGGTAGGGGGAGACCGAAGCAGAAGTGGGATCAAGTTGTCCGTAAGGATATGGTAGTGTGTACCTGAAGACCCGACACTGCCACAAGTGGGATAAGGGTATAATGATGTGCTGAAATTCATTCACTTGATTTTTTTTGTTGTATTTATTTTAAGGCTGGGATGTCGAAAATGGTGATCCAGAAGGCTTGAAGCCAGAATTTCTTATTTCTTTGACTGCTCCTAAGAAATGTGCCGTCCATTTCACAGGAAAATATCATTTCCTTGGTGGAAGGTTCGTTCCTCCAAATATGGTTTTTAAATATGGGCTCAATTTGCCTCATTATCCAGGTACAGATTGCGTCGTGGAATTGCCAACGTCACACAAGTCATGAGGAGGATGACGAGAATCATTTCATAGTTATATTTTGAATATTGACTTTGCTGTTGTAAAGTGATACCTTTTTTGGTGAGTAAACATCAGTGTAATAAGACTTGCAACGTTTTTGTTTTCTTTTCATTGCCTGGTACTAACCTCCTTTCAAGTTTACGATAATTTTATTTAGGCTTCTGCACCGTTTTTACGACAGGGATCATATGACTTTTGTTTTCGTTTCGTTGGTGTTTTAGGTCCCTTCAACTAAAACGGTCACTAGAGCCCCGTCCACTGCGTAGCTCAAATGCAAGAGTCTGCCCAGACACTACGCTGTTAGGATGTTGTTGTTGTTTGTTGGAGTTTAAGGTCCCGTCAACTACAAGGTCATTAGAGACCCGTCCACTGTATAGTTCTAATGCATAGAATGCACAGACACTACACTAATGCGACGATTATTGGGTATTAGCAGTACCCAGCTTTCCCGAGCGACCACCCATGTCAGTACTAACTGGGCTTGCGTTGCTTAACTTCAGTGATCAGACGAGAACTGGTGTGTCCAACGCAACTCGCCGCTCCCCTGTTAGGACGATTTTTGGGTATTAGTACCCAGACCCCGCCTCGGTAGCGTGCTCGGTAGTGGTTCAAGGTTCGATGCTAGACCGAGGGGGGTTGGCTTCTTTGGGCCAAGAGAGATTCCCCCGAGTGCCTCTTCCTTCGGATGAGACGTGAAACCGAGGTCCCGTGTGTTGCACGATGGCATTGCACAGATTTACCAATATGCTAATTAGGCTGAAGCCTAGGGCCTCAACATTTAGCGGGCTTCAAAACTTAAGAAAAGGGGTTCAAAAGGGCTTGAAAAGGGCCTCAAAATTGAAATAGCCTAGGGCTTCTCTATATCTAAATCCGGCACTGATGAGGCGAATTAGTGTTGTGTCTGTGCAGTCTCTGCGTTAGAACTACGCAGTGGACGAGGCTCTAATGCCATTGTTGTTGAAGGGCCCTAAGACACCAACGAAAGAAAATCGAACCAAACCCAGCCGCCCCCATGTATTAAGACGGCACTGGGTTCAATTATCTTTGCACCGATGAGCGAACAGCGAAGGTCCGCGCCTTGGCGAATTTAAAAACAATTTTTTTAAAAACAAGGTCGACAAGGCGCTTGGGTTGGCCTAGCCCACCTTTAGAAAAGGCGCCGCCAATTGGAAAAGTTTGGGAACCCCTGCCCCAAAACAAGCAAAAAAGTAGACCAACGTCCTGTGGAAAATGTTGCTACTCTCAGGATAAACAACGAGTAAACAGAACGTACAAAGGTGGGCAAAACCAAACAGGTGTTTGTTAGATCACAACCTATTTTGCATAACTCAACCACACGTAGCGTATGTAGTGTTGAGATCATGGGCAGTGCCGGATTTAGATATTGAGAGGCCCTAGGCTATTTCAATTTTGAGACCCTTTTCGATCCCTTTTGAGGTCATTTTCTTAAGTTTTGCAGCCCACTAAATGTTGAGACCTTAGGCTTCAGCCTAATTAGCCTAGTGGTAAATCCGGCACTGATCATGGGGTTTTGAGTTTAAAACCACGAGTTTCCATAGTGGTCGGCATCGACCCTCAGAGGTTGATGAGGGTAAAAGCTTCATAAGGGGGTCGGTGAGAAGAAGGGTTTTAGAAATTTTAAATGAAAACAGTTGTTAAAAATTTCACCGCTAAGGGGAAGATGGCGGCTGTCGTTATGTAAATATGCATATTTTTCACCATAAAAACAGGTAGAATGTTCAAATTTCACTGAACTGATGTCATAACTTAGACCATATCAAGAAGACTAAATGTCACAGCCTAACTGATGCCCAAAATCTTCGCATTTTGGCAGCGACAAGTTCACTATACTCACGTGATCGTGCTTTTCTTGTAAAATTTTACGACTACAACAGTTGTATCGCTTATGGCACACTGCAGGATGAAGAATCTAAGGTAAGGTCCAGTGACTATTACAAATTTACCATATTACCCTTATCCCACCTGTGGCAGGGTGGGGTCTGCCGGTTCTAGCGTTTTTCATTTCTTTGATGTGTTAGGGCTATTCAACTTCCAAAGGTCATTAGAGCCACGCCCACCGTCCACTTACCGGTAATAGTTCTCATTGGACGATTTTTGGGCTTTGGTATTACGCGGTGTTCTCAAGCGGTCATCCATGCTAGTATTATCTGGGGTTGCAGGGAGCGTCTTATTGCGTTGGACGCACCAATTCTCGTCTGATCACCGAAGTAACGCCACTCCTGCTAGTAATGACAATGGGTGGCCGCTTGAGAAAACTGAGTACCGCTAATACCCAAAAGTGGTCGCATTAGTGTAGTGTAGACCCGCCACGGTGGCGTAGTGGCAACTGCATCAGTAGTTCTAGGTTCGATACTGGACCGAGGTGGGTCGACTTCTTTCGGGCGAGAGAGAGGCCGCGAGAGTGCCTTCTTTCGGATGAGAAGTAAAACCGAGGTCCCGTGTGGGTGTACGATGGCACTTGCACGTAAAAGAACCCTCTCTACTATGCAACGGGTAGATGAGGCAAAATTTCCAGGTGTAGGAGCATTCCACAACGAACGCTAGACTGACGCTAAATACGCATAGGGGTGCAGCTTTGGCTGGCAACCAGCTGCAGAAAAAAACTACAATCAATATATCGCCCTTTGTCCATTCATAGGGACAAGATGGGTACCCGACCCTGCCATAGGCGGGGAAAGGGTTAGGAGTTGCTTTGGTCGCATTAGTGTAGTGTCTGTGCAGTCTGTGCAATTTCTGGACATACTTGCATTCGAACTACGCAGTGGACGGAGCTCAAATGGCCTTGTGGTTGAAGGGCCCTAAAACACCAACTAACCAACCTAGCTCGGGGTTGCGTTGACGTCTTCTAGAACTCCACACTCGTCTATCTCCTACGAGGTGCAACCACCCCACACACTACCATATCCTTATGAACAATCTGCTCCCACGTCTTCTGTGGGCTCCCCCTGCGCCGTGTGCTTAGAAACCACCTGCATTCCTTTAATGGACCTGCAAGCTCCTCCTCCCCTCTTCTCATTACATGTCCTTACCACCTCAATCTATTTACCATCATTTTTTTCCGCGATGTTCCCCACCCCCGCGCTACCTCTAATATATTCGTTCCTAATTTTTATCAGCTCTTGACACCCCAATCATGTAATGCAGCATTCGCATCTAGGATACTTGCATTCTATTTGCGAAGCCCTTCTTCACTGCCCAACACTGATCCATATAGCATAGCGGGCCTAACCACTGCCCTGTAAAACTCGTCTTTCAACTTGTTTGGGGCCCTCCTGTCACACAGGCATCCATTTGCCTGTCTCCACTTCAACCACATTCCAGTCATCTCCCCATCCTCATCACCTTTCTCTTCCCCCATCTACTCTCTTCCTTAGAGATTAAGTGAAGTTAAAATTTTGTCTGTACCAATAGTTCCTAACGATTTTGGCCCACCTAAGTATCTCTACAATGGGGATGCGCCTTGTGACCTATAATTCTTATTATTCGAAAAGTGATACCTATTCACACTGGGCCCCCAACGAACATGGCGTCCATACAGAGCGTATGTTCCCTCAGAGATTAGACAATCTTGAAAAATACATTTGACGGACGCCACAGCCGGGATAACTATATAACTGCTGTATACCGAAACGGCTATACTTTTGCAAAAATTTTGGGAGCATGTACAAAAACCAAAGGACGGTTGAAGTACTGAGAAAGAAATTACAGTGAAACCTCTCTATTGGTACACCCTTCTAAAGGGTACACCCCTCATATCGGTACAGATTTTTCAGGCACCGATTTTTCGCCCATAGGATTAATGCTATTACTACTCCTCTTAACGGTACACCTCTCTAATGGGTACACCCCTCTGTTGGTACACCTCATACATGTCACCATTTTCAGAAACCATCTCTGTAATGGCTACACCCCTCTATTGGTACACCTAATACTGTACATGTGACCATTTTCAGAAAACCTCTTCTGTAATGGGTACATCCTGCCTCGGTGACGTAGTGGACGGGGTGCTTGGTAACTGCAAGCGTGGTTCTAGGTTCGATACTGGACCAAGGCGGGTTGCCTTCTTTTCTGCAAGAGAGATGCCCCGAGTGCGCCTTCCTTTGGATTAGAAGTAAAACCATAGTCCTATGTGGCGTTCAATGGCATTTATACGTAAAAGAACTTTGTACTATGCAACGGATAGGTGAGGCAACATTTCCAGGTGTAGGAGCTTGCCACCTGGCATCGGTGGAATACCTCAATATAATACCTCAGAATACCTCAGTACACTTTGGCTAGGGCCCGCAGGTGTACCAATTAGAGAGGTTTCACTGTACTAAGAAATCGTTAAAAATATAAGAAATGAAGAACATATAACCTGAGAACTGGAATGTCTAAATATAAAATGGTTTGCCCCCCCCCCCCTCTAATGTCAAATTGCCTCACATTGGGACCAAGGGTTGAAGATTTGATGCATTTTACTGCCTTCTTATACTTTAAAAAGGGTAAAGGATTAAATATATCTTTGTTGTGACCCGGAAACACCTTGGAATTATTTTCAATATTCAAGGTAACTGGAAGTATCATGTTGGGAAATTGATTGGGAGGGCTGGTCAATTCCACCGTTTGTTTGGTAGAGGCCCTTTAGGCAGGACTTTAGGCCCCTTAGGCACCCTTTAGGCAGGACTTATCTTGGAAAATTGAAAGGATCCTAAGGATGGCAGCAAGAATTGTACTCCACAACTTTTCTCGCAGGGAGAGTGTGTCTGACATGATTAGGGAATTAGGGTGGTACACACTAAACCAGAGGTGTGTTACGTGTGTATCTCACAGCATTAGTGGTGTCGCTAGGGTTGGCGCCACCCCCCTTCTCCCGAAAAAGCCGATTCTTCTGCTTTGGTGTAACCCCATTTCTCATTGTGCGAGTGATGTCAACTGGTGCGGCCCATACCCCCCTAATGACGCCACTGCACAGCATTAGTATTTTAATCAGACTGCTACTGATGGGGTCCAATGAACTTCTGGTTGGAAGTATAGCCCTGATTGTGTATGAGGGGAGAACGGATCGTTCATACCACTGGTTTTTCCCCCAAGGACCATTTGACAATGCAATACCCTTGGAGAGGATAAAGTGGAGGGTTTCCTGAAAGGAAAGGCCACCATTGCAAGTATTGTAACGGATCACAACATCTCTAGCTTAGGGTTTTTACAGTATCACATGTAGCAATGAGAGTTAGTCCCTCCATTGGCAAAAGAAGGCGGCCTGCAGTGTAGTGTTCATCTGGGGTTCAGGCATAAATTATCCATTTTACATTCCTTTTTCTGGAAAATGGTTTTTTTCTCGAAAACGAATCAATTTTTGAATAGCCTTTAAAACGAAATATGTTTCAGCAAGGTACCATTATACCGTAAATGCAGCAAATTTGGTTTGAGGTTTGCCCAATACACTTTGGACGGGTACTGCTAGTACCCAAAAATCATCATAACAGCGTAATATCTATGCAGACTCTGCATTAGAAATACGCAGTGAACGGGGCTCTAATGGCCATTGTAGTTGAAAGGCCCTAAAACACTAACAACAAACAAACTGAACATCACCCTCTGTCTTCCAGAGGAAAAATGACTGCCTCCAGCGATGGACAATTGAAAAGCATTCATCTTAGAGCAGGCGTGTCAAACTGGGAGTGCTCCAAGGGCCACATTTGGTAATATGCACTGTCATGAGGGCCATACAGCGCATATGGCGCCGCCCTTACAACTGTGCCAGAGAGCTACTGTCCGAGTGGCAGACTTCACATGAATACTACATGGTATTGATTATGTGGGCCGCAACTCTAGGCCTCAAGGAGCGGCTGGATTGCGTTGGACACACCAGTTCTCGTCTGATCACTGAAGTTAATCAACAACCTCAGCTAGTATATACTAGCACGTGTGGCCGCTTGGGAACACTGGGTACTGCTAATACCCAAAAATCGTGGCAACTGCATAGTGTCTGTGCCGTCACTGCATTTGAACTATGCAGTGGTACATATTGATAATGATATCTACGGTGGAAAATAAACAAAAATGGACATAATTAATATTGGAATATTTTTATTGATGATGATTTGCGGTATGTACAAGCAACAAGTGTTTGGATGATTTCTCTGCGATGGAGCAGCACAGCACAAAATGAAATGTTTGATAACCTCCTTAATTGCCATTTTAACCTTTGCAAGGAGAATTGTTTTTCAACACAATGACATGAAACATTTATTCTGAAAATGTATATGACTAATCCGTGAAAAGGGAGAGAGAGAGAGGGGGGGACAGAGGGAGATAGACAGGGACAGAGGGAGATAGACAGGGACAGAGGGAGATAGACAGGGACAGAGGGAGAGGGACAGGGACAGAGGGAGAGAGACAGGGACAGAGGGAGATAGACAGGAAGAGAGGGGGAGATAGGAAGAGAGGGGGAGAGCGACAGGGATAGAGGAAGCGCGACAGAGACACAGGAAGAGAGGGTGAGACAGTGACCCAGGGAGAGAGACAGGAAGAGAGGGGATAGAGGAAGAGCGACAGAGAGAGACGGAGAGGGTGAGAGACAGGGACCCAGGGAGAGAGACAGGGACAGAGGAAGAGCGAAAGAGACAGGGACAGAGGGGGAGAAAGGAAGAGAGGGGGAGAGCGACAGGGACAGATGAAGAGCGACAGAGACAGGAAGAGAGGGTGAGAGACAGGGACAGAAGGAGAGTGACAGAGGGTGACAAAGAGGTTACAATAGTCTGCAAGAACAAATTTAGTATACATCATAATTGGTTTGTGTATCTAAAGAAGGGAGGGTAGTTTCAGTTTGAAGCTAATCTCAAAATAAGAAATCATCTCGTATCTACTTAGTTTAGAATAATCATAAGAACTACAATGGTACTAATATCATTTAGAATTTGAACTTATAGACAGTAGTTTTACTCTAACGGCACAGGGTATGTTTAGTCCTAGAACAGTTATAAGAATACGCTCTACTAGTAATCTGAAAATGTTAACAGAAATAGAAGTTGCTGTGTATTAAAAGAGAGGTGGGGAAAGAAGGGCGGTGGTGATCTATCTTTTTGGCGGAGTTAATTTAATTGCATATTTTATGGTACTGTCATCATTGTAGTAGCATGTCTCCTGGCTCAGGTTATTGTAGAGGCAATTTCGGTTATTATGTCAAATCTGCTTGACATATTATGTTCTACCTATTATGACAGAAATTTCATTTCTGCAGCTTACGACAACGCATCAATTTTATATTTCGTTTTTTGCCAACTTAATTAAAAAACTGATTTGGTCCTTAAAAGACATACTTTATCATATATCAAGATATTTTTCTTTGTTTCTCTTGTAGAAAATGGACCTCCGGAACGGTAGAACACTTGAAGTTCAAAAAAGAAGAATCACAGCAAAAATAATGAGAGCAACTGATAATAACCTTCCACCGAAGGCCACTGAGCACTGCTCAGTTATCACGATAAGTCTGATAATTAACAATTGCATTAATTGGACGATATGATCTCTCTTCACTCCGATTTCAGTAGCCTCGACACACGCACACTTCGGCCCTCCTGAACAGGATAGGAAAAGTTCACTGGAAAGGAAAAGGACAGGAAAGAGTTGCCACCATTTCAAACTTAAAGCTCAACCCAAGGTCTACTTTACGCTTATAACAGGTATATACTGGTAATTATAATGCTACTATTCTTCTAAGTGTGGGAGAGTGGTTTGGCCCTCCAGTGACGCCTCCAACATTCCTCTCATATTTGTCATTAGTACCACTTTGCCCCAATCTACTTTGGATGCTCTCATAGCTTTCAACCAATCGCGGACTTTCCTAAATATTTTACTTATCTTTCCTTGTGTATCATCATGGTGTCAGTCACTCATCATCATACCCTTATCCCATCTGTGGCAGGGTCGGGTCTGCGGGTTCTGACCTTCCACTCCCGCCTATCATCCACCAGGTTCTCATCCCATCCAGGTTCATATCCCGTCGTACAAGCTGCTTCCTGGGAGACGTCTGCTTAGGTGTTCTTCTACCTCAGGTGCTTCGAATATCCCTATGCAGCCCTGTGATGGGCTTAACCAGCTTCTCATCCCCTATTCTCATCACATGCCCATACCATCTCGATCTGTTCTCTCTCATCATGGTGCCAGTAACTGCTAATTCTTAATCTCGGTCAGAGCCTGCCCGTGAAAGTCCCCCCTCCTCGGTCAGAGCCCTCCCTCTTCATACAAATGAAAATATTTCTCCGAGAATTAAATTTAAGCTATGGTCTTCATACAGTTACGTCATTGTGGGGGTCTGAGTGCGGGCCTTGTGCGGCCGCGCTCTGGTTTGGGCAGTCTTTCCATTGCAGGTTAAGTTCTATTTGAATTAATCGAGTTCTGTATTGCAAATCAACCAGGGTTGTTCTCTACTCACTCATAGGGCAGTCTGAAATGCTGGATTCTAAGCTACTGTTCAGTTTTCGTCACACTTGAAATTCGGCCTCTCTAGCTTCTAAATGGTGCCAGGTGAACATCATCTACATCAGTGGTTCTCAACCGAAGGCCTAACACAAATGGTGGTTGCGGATCCTTCGTTTGTTGTTCCATAAAGTTGAGGATCAAGCACTTGGAGCACAGCGTGGTATTCACCATGATTGCAGCATGTCGATCTGTAGAAAAATATGATAGTCAATCTTGATCCCTGAGGATCAAAGGCCCCAAGCGCGCACTTGCTGCGTCGGTGCGATGATCCACCACTAGTTCCAGAATCCCTTCCCGTAACTGTTCTACGTTCTATGTTACACTAATGGGTTGGGGAGTAAGCCAAGCAGCTGTAACAGGCCGAACCCTTAAGAGGCTGCTCGCGGGAGGTGAGGAGGTAGGTGTAGAGGATGTAGGAGATGGGAAATTTGCAGCACCCAACGTTCTCTACCAACCACCCGTGTTGGTACTAGCGTGGGTTTACTTGCTTAACTTCAGTGATCTCATGGGAACTGGTGTGTCCAACGCAACGCAACTTAGTCTCATATCATTTCAGAAGGCCTTCAACTGATTGATATTTTTATGTGCTTCGGTGATGCTGCGTAGGTCCTAGTTCCAACATCTATGACCTGAAATGGACTCTTAATTCAGTCTTTGAAACTAGCACAGGTGACTAAACAAGGAAAGTTAGGCATACGGAAATCCCCAGATTACGTCACGGACCCCATGGAGGGGAATCCACCGATTACAGGTTATGAACTACTAAGCTAACTTTCCTATAGGGATGACAGAAGCGTTTGTCTGCTTCATGGTCACTTCAGAAGATAGGCGAGTATAAGTAGACAGGAATTCGGTCATCTATAAGGCAAACAGCCGCCAAAGATTTAAACAATTCGTGAGTATAATTGCGTCTAAAACAAGGGTGGGAAAATTTTTTTATCAAATGGCCTCATAAACGCTTATGCTAAGTCAGGTGGCTCATCTCCCATGAGCAGCCTCTACCTCATCTCCCGCGAGCAGCCTCCTAAGGGTTCGGCCTGTTATGGCTGCTTGGCTTAGTCCATAACCCGTTCTCTAAGACAGTGGTTCTCAATCTTTTTGAAGTCGGGGAACACTAAACTGACATTTTACTAGCACGGAACACTTACAATTCAACATAAACTTTAAAGCAGGTTGTTCACCTTCTACACTTGTATTTACTACATCATCATCATACCCTTATCCCACCTGTGGCATGGTCGGGTCTGCAGGTTCTACCCCTCCACTCTCGTCTATCTCTCCCCCAGTTCCCCGTCCACCCCACACACTGTCACATCCTTACGGACAACCTGTTCCCACATCTGCTCTGTTCTCCCCCCGCCCCTGGTGCTACCGACCACATGCATTCCTGGAATTAACCTAACGAGCTCCTCTTCCCGTCTTCGCATGACGTGCCCTTACCACCTCAACCTATTCTCCCTCATTTTTTCGGCGATGTCCACCACCCCAGGTTACCTCTAATATGCTCATTCCTCATTCTGTCAGCTCTCGACACGCCACACATGTGCCACAGCATTCGCATCACGGCTACTCGCATTCTAATTACGTAGCTCGTCCTCATTGCCCAGCACTGATCCGCATAGCTGGTCTAACCACTGTGCTGTAGAACTTTCCTTTCAACTGGATTGGGATCCTCCTATCACGCAGGACTCCGCTTGCTGTCTCCATTTCAGTGACCCCTCCCTCATTGATTCTGCGGGTCACATCAGAGTTTCTCTCCATTGCTTTATTTGTGCATTAAATTTTTTGTGGAACACTTGAAGTGGTTTTACGGAACACGCTTTGAGAACCACTGCTCTAAGAAATTGCTAGCTAGATTTATATGGGGAGTGGCTTTTTGCGTTGGACACACCAGTTCTCCTGTAATCACTGAAGTTCAGCAATGTAACCCTAGCTAGTACTGACATGGGTGGCAGCTTGGCAAAACTGGGTACCGCTAATAACCCAAAAATCGTCACTGCGTTAGAACTATGAAATGGACGGGGCTCTAATCACCTTGTAGTTGAAGGGTCCTAATACACCAACGAACCAAAAGAACTAGATTTATATCAAGGGATTCTGAATATTTAAAAATATTTGGGGCGCACTTTTTTGAAGTGCTCCCCCTGATCCGCCCCTGCTCAGAAATGACCTCTGTGCACTTATCCTCTCGAAACAACAATGATGATTGGCGACTTTCATAATGATTGCTCACTTGTGTTGGATTGTGTTTGAATGGGAGAACAGATGCTATGCTTCTGGTTCCTTAGGGTTTTCAATGAGATAGAAATTAGGAATGAGAGTTATTCTCTCCACTGCCAATGTGGCCTATTAGGGCTGCTAGTGGTATATCAAATTATAATAGAATTAACTAAAATTTTCAGTTGGACTAAATTTTATTTTGTATTAAAGAGGAAAATCCACAGAACTCTCGATATATCTTTAAAGATAACTTGAGAATGCAAGGAGGGGAAGGGGGGCATAGATGAAAAAGAAGCATGAAGCGAAGAAAAACTCGAAAATGGCAGTCAAAGGAAGTAATACACTTATGCCATAACGATTAATATATCAAAAAAAATAATAATAATGCTATTTGGCACAAACATATTTCGACGCGATATTCATCCCTTGTAGCAAGTAAATCCTTTGATGTGAAAAAAAATCAACTTTGAACCACATCCTCACCCTGTCTAAAGAGGATTTCATGGCTACCTGGATCAAATATCCACTTCCTGTCAGGTAAATTAGAAATCTGCATGCACAGCATACACTGTAATCATAAATTGACACAATGACAACAATAATAAATATTTTAGGAGAACAGAAAATACTATTTGAGAGGGGAAAGGGGTGACTATAAGCAGCAACCTCTAGGACAAGGAAAGTAGCAGGGCTAGATGATTATCTATCCACTATAGGCAACAGAAACGAAATTTGGAATTGAGCTGGTCAAGATGACCATTAAAGGGCAGTAGTTTACTAAATTACCATATAACGAAGGCAAAGTTTCTTTTTAACAAATTCCATAAATAACAAAAATGTAAGACAACTTAAAATTTGCAAAACAATATCTACATCCAATGTGTACTTTCTTTTTTTCTTTCTCCAAAATCTCCTCTGGTAAATTGAGATTTATTTCTGTTCCTAATAATTAATTATCAGAAAGAAAGGGGTTATTTGGTTTTGTTTCTTACAGTGAGCTATCAAACTGAGTATTTCAAAGCTAGTTCTATATCATAAGTGAAATGATACAACGACGGAAAGATGACTTCATATAAAATGGCATCAGAATATTACCGTATGTAAATATTTCATTATGTTTCATTAATTAAAACATATTGATTATTTTTTGGGGAGTGTCTTCGTCGAAATGACGTCGTATGGGAAGTGGCGTGTGGACCACGAAATCGTATAACCTTTGTTACTTGAAATAGTCTTGACCCACAGGCACCTCCTCTTCCTCCTCCCTATCAATTGATGCGGTGGTAGAACCTGAAAAGAATACAAAGAGTCACTATAGTGCTTGCCACGAAAGATGACACATGGGAAGTAGAAGGAGGAAAGTTCAAATGCAAAACTAGGGGATCCAGAACGTTCGCCCCCACGTATTTCGCCCAAAAACATTCCCCCCCTCGGATGTTTCGCCCCTGAGAGGGCAAATGGCCGGTTTTTTGTTATTCTGTTTTTATTTAGAAAACACAACATTGCTCATTGGAACCTTTTTCTGAGCGTTTCAAGGAGTTTTATAGTGCTCGCCACGAAAGATGACACACGGGAGGTAGAAGGTAAGAAAGTTCACTGCAAAAATTAGGGGGTTTGAAAAAGGTCAAATGGCAGACTTCATTCAGTAATGGCAAGTACAACTTCAGTGTTTTCCCCATTTTTCAAAGAGGACTCATCCTTTGCCTCCCACCAATGTGTCAACTTTCGTGGCGCACACTATAGTTTATGTTTGCATATAAGAAATATGTGGCAATTTTGGCAAGAATTCTACACATTGTGGAGGACATCATCATCATCCCCCTCTCCCGACTGCGGGTTCTCGCCCTCCACTCCCGCCTATCTCTCACCAATTCCCCATCCACCCCACACACTGTCATATCCCTATGGACAACCTGCTCCCACGTCTGCTTTGGTCTCCCCCTGCCCCTGGTGCTACCGACCACCTGCATTCCTGTAATGGACCTGACGAGCTCCTCTTCCCCTCTACACATGATGTGTTCATACCACCTCAGCCACCACCACCCCCTGGCTACCTCTAACTGGAGGACATCAACAATAGAAATTTAATGGACTTTCTGAAAGGCATAGTATAAAATATTAGTTTATGTTTGTGTTTTTTTTATGTGACAGTCTTGCTTTATGTTTTTTTTTATTTTATTGAAATTATTATTATATTAAACAGAGAAAAAAGAAATAAATGTCCATTTGCCCTCCAGGGGCGAAACGTCCGAGGGGCAGGGGCGAAAGCTCCAGGGGCAAAAAGTACTCAGGGGTGAAACTTCCATAAACCTTTTGTACCCAAAACTAGGGGATGTGAAAAGTTTAATTGACAGGCTCCAATCAGCAATGGCAAGTATAACTTCAATGTTTTCCCTATTTTTGAGGTGGACTCATCCATTACCTCCCACCAATGTGTCTACTTTTGTGGCGAGCACTGTAGTTACTTTAAGGTGGGTTTACACGGTTCACTTTTGATGATTTTCATGGATCATTCACTTGAAGTGGAACATCAAATGAAATCATTTCTTGTTTATGCATAGCATCCAAAAATGAATTGTTCATTTCAGTTGACCTTAAAAGATGCTGTCAAATGAAGTGCCAACGAATGAATTTGAAAAAAAAAACAGGTTTACATAATTGACTTCTAATTACAAATCCCAGTGAATCATCAAAAGTGATCAAAAAGTTGAACAGGACAAAACTTTGTTCATCTGCTATTCTGGATGACCACTTTGAATGATTTTCAGTTTACACAATTCACTGGGCAATCACTTTGAGGGAATCACTCTGGATTACTATCAAAGGCGAATCATGTAAACCCGCCTTTAAAGAGCAATTAGCATCATTCCTAATCCCTTTCCCGCCCACACAATAGGGTCAGGTTTGTAAGTTCTAGGCCTCCACTCCAGGAGTTAAGCAACGCAACCCCAGCTAGTACTAACATGAGTGGCTGCTTGAGAAAACTGGGTACTGCTAATACCCAATAATCGTCGCATTAGTGTGTTGTCTGTGCAGTCTCCACATTTGAACTATGCAGTGGAGGAGCACTAATAACCTTGTAGTTCAAGGGCCCTAAAACACCAACGAAACAAAACGTAATTTTAGGAAGGGTTCAGGATTGGGGTGACAAAGGTGCAAAACGTAAAGTACTTAGGATCAATGTTCCAAAGCAATGGGAAGAACTCATAGAATCAAGGGGGATGGCTGTAGTGGCGACAGGCAAGTGGAGTCCTGTGTGATAGGAGGCTCCCAATCAAGTTGAAATGCCCTGCAACAGGTGGTATAACAGTATGATGATGATGATTTGACATAGGTAGGGTATCGATAGAAATGTCTCCATAGAACCTCAGGAGCTGACGATTTCTACAAGGTTGACTGAATTTCTGTCTGCATTTGCCTCTTCCCCTCTCTCAAAAAGGATTATCAGCCAATGAAATTTGCTGCTAAGCAGTTGGCCAATGACCACTCTGATTCTTTTTGGCTTTGTTGGTGCTTCAGGCCCCTTCAACTACAAGGTCATTAGAGCCCCGTCCACTGCATAGTTCTAATGTAGAGACTCCACATACACTACGCTGATGCGATGATGTTTTGGATATTAGCAGTACCCAGTGTTCCCAAGCAGCCACCGAGGTTAGTAGGCCTACTAGCGGGGTTGCGTTGCTTAACTTAAGTGCCCAGACGAGAACTGCTGTGTCCAACACAATAAGCTGCTCCCGACCACTCTGAGCAACATTAATATAGGCCTACATTAATGCTAATCTCGGTCATTCTAACCCTTTAAAGTAGGTATGTGATGTCAAAAGGAGGTCAGTATGATCGCATTCTATAATTGAAACATTCCTGTCAGTGGTAACAGAAATTAAGAAATAGCAGAACAAACCTTTAATCAAATTCCTTGAAGTTCCTCAGTGAGTTTAATTTTCTGGTTGTTCGGGTCCACCGACTCCTCGGGACACTACTTGTTTACACTTCATTTGCATTGAATTTGGGCTTGGTGATGGTGCCTTTTTCGAGGCAGGAAGAAGCCTTTTACGAACAGGGCTTTTGTCCAAAGAACTTTTCACCACAATGAAAGGCTGCCCCGTTGGAATTTTAACATTGGGGTTTGGCTTTGAAGCATTTTCGTTGAGACCAGAGGAAGGGGACTCCAGACTTAACCTTGACTTTCTACTTTCCACAGGTGTGGCAGTACGCGGACTTTCTTCACATTTTAGACCACCGTCTCCAGCTACACTGAGGACACTTCGGCAACTGTTGCTGTCAGATGTGGTGGTGGTGCCACTGCTGCCAGAAGTCGTCTTAGCAGATCCTCCAGAGTCTTCCATTCTACCACCACTAAGTTTTAACGGTGGCGTCACAAGGCGTGGAATTTTTGAGCGGGTGTTGGGGTAAGTCGGGCGCTTTTTGTCAGATCCAGCACAGCTCAGTATTTCCCACTTCATTCTTAGTTCTTTAAATTTTGTTCCGTCTTCGTCACCCTCAAATGGAACTTGATCCATTATTTCTTTGTCACTGTTGTTGATGTCCACAGGTCGGGGTTCTGCAATCGTAGCATCTAAAGACCCCTTCTCAGTACTTCTCACCCCGTTATCAACCTCGTTATAGTCTTCTTCTTCCACCTCACCAACGACATTAGTGTGGCCCACCATCTTATGTTCTCTCTGAAACTTGTCTTTTTGGCCAAAAGGGCTGCCTGTCACCAACAACTCCGGAGTAGTACATGAAGTATCATCATCGCTGTATTTGAAATCATTCTTTCCTTGATCTTCAGAGTTTGGTCTACAAAAGAGTGCTTCCGGATACAAGCTAGTCACATCGTCCTCAGGAAGAGCTGTATTGCAAACTGAAGTTCCAGTCATCAATCCATTTCCGGAATGGGCAAGCCATCCTTGAAAACAATCAATGCAGGAATATGGTCGTTGTGACTTTGGCTTAGTCCCATCCGCCTCACCATCGGTGTTGCTGTTTGGCGGACAATCGCAACAGTTAAAATACTCTGGATTGCCACCAGGAGCTATGGCACTATCCTGAGAAAAGGCTCGTCGAAGTCGGCATTCTCCATCTGCATGACCTTTTGGGTCAGAGTAGCACGAAGGGTGATTTCCATGAAAAACACCGCAGAAATGGTCACCACCTGCAACGTGAACATTCCCCAAAGGTGATGTGGGGCAGAACGTAGTAATGCACGTAGTCGGTGATAACAAAAAGGGATTCATGGGTTTTTCTCCTAGTTCCAGGTGTTGAAAGCAGCCTGAGAGAGTTTGGTTCTGAAGACTAATCTCCAAGGCCAAGTCTAAATCAAACGGAAGTAATGACAACATTTGCAGAGAGAGCAGCAGTTGGTCAAATAAGGTCTTCATTGTGGTCTTCACCAAATAAAGAAATGCGTCAGGCGAGTAATGCTTATGAATAATATTTTGACATGTCCCAAGTAAGGAGAACCAACTGTCCAACGACCGGATACTGGAAAAATCAAACAAATTTACTGTCAAACCTGTTGATAACTTTATTTAGAGCAGTGGCCTTAACCTTTGATTTGTCATGGATTAGAGTTCCCAGATATTTTTGGAGATTGTCCCAATTCAGGGCCTCAATTCCCTGTGTCCCGATAAGAGGTCATGAGAGCATGTCATTTTGACCACGCACACCAATTTTGAACCTTTGGTTGCCTAGTTACTGATTTTACGCCCTGCGTTGCATAATTTTTTAATTACAAACCTATTAACCCTCTTCCTGCCTATAGCAGGTGTCCCATTAGGACACCGAGCGATGTGTTGCACGGGATTTCTATGCAGCCGGCTGCCAATCTACTGCTTCAACCCCTATGCTTATTTATCGTTGGCCACTTTTCCTCCACTGACTCCAGGGCCGAGCTCCTACACCTGGAAATTTCGCCAGTCTACACATTCCATGAAGTAAGGGCCCTCTGCCGTGCAAATAACATCGTAAACACCACAAAGGGCCACGGCTTTACTTCCCATCCGTCGGAAGGCGCACCAGAGGGCACCCTCTCTCGTCTTAACCAAGCCAATTCACCACCGGGCTGAGTGGTGGCTCGTACAGACCCGCCGTCTCGCTTGTCCTGGTTACGATATTTATAGGCGCGTTAAGCCCAAGTGCAATCCAGACCAGGCATTTCTAAGGGGCTATTTCTTAAAATTTTATTTCAGAAAAGCGCCTTTTGGTGGATACTTTTATGAGCTTGTCCTGCAAAGCTGCTGACCCGCCTCGGTGGCGCAATGGGTGGCACGCTCGGTAACTGATCAGTAGTTCAAGGTTCAATACTGGACTGAGGGGGGGGGGGGGGGGGGGGGGGGGGGCTGGGCTGGGGGGGGGGGGGGAGGCGGGGGGGCTGGCGACAGGGGGGGGGGGGGAGAGGGGGTG
>JAAFCE010004209.1:22524456-22548503 GCA_013389805.1 Trigoniulus corallinus | reverse complement strand
GGGGGTTGGCTTCTTCCGGGTGAGAGATAGAGAGAACCTGGGTGCGCCTTCCGTCGGATGGGAATTAAAACTGGGGTACCGTGTGGTGTACGATGACATTTGCACGTAGAAGAACCCTCTCTACTGTGCAACGGATAGATGAGGCAAAATTTCCAGGTGTAGGAGCTCGCCCCGCCCCCCTGGCATCGGTGGAATGCCCTAACGAACAATGAACCAACGATAAATGAGCATAGGGGTTGCAGCTTTGGTCAGGGTGGCAGTTGGGGTGGCAGTTGTGGAAACCCTCTGTCCAATATATCGCCCGTGTGTCCTTTCTGAAGGACAAGATGGGTACCCGACCCTGTCATAGGCAAGAAAAGGTTAGGAGTTTCTTTTTTTTGTCCTGCAAGGCTGCTACGAAACCTCCTAGTTCCAAAGAAATTGAAGATGGATCCCTAATTCATTCTTTGAACCCGGAATAGGAAAATAGTTAAGGAAATCAAATGCCAGGCTTTTACTGACCCCCTGGGAGTACATAGAGGACCCATGAAAGGATATTAACCGACCACAGGTTAACAACCACTAATTTTTTAGGCAAAAAACGTACTTGAGAAGACCAAAAATAAAGGCGTTAAATTTCAGATTTTTTTCCTGAAGGTTCTGTTCGTTGTTAACGTGGATGACCAAGTCACTCATTTGCTTGGTGCAGTTCACTAGAAATAGAAACATTCCACAGTTACTTCCGGCATCTCCCAAAGCTCCACATTTCGGCCACAAGTGCCGTTTTTGGCCACCAACCTGATTGCGTTACTGCTTCCACAACCATCCATACAGAGTTGTCCACATGACCAAAACTGTTGTAAATTTCTGCCTTGAGTCCATCATTCAAGACAGCGTTTAATGCCGGACACAGTTGCTGAAGGACTTTATGACCAGTTGATGGTGTCTGAAGACCACTTCCCAAGATGAACTAAGAAGTAAGGGTGCAGAATTAGACCACTGGTACAACTAAATCCGTCTGTTGGACCTGTGACTCTGAATTACCTTTCCATGAGGATCTTTAGCCTGGTCAAAGTATTTGTTCAAGCTTTCTACAGCATCCTTGACAGCGCTCACCAAATCTTGAGTTAAAAAAAAAAGCAAATTCCAACTCAGGGAACATTTTCCAGAAGGCGCAAAAGAAACTCACTGAACACAGAGGACCGGCCAACCCGTTATAAAATGTAAGGCAGACAAAGGATCCCTTGGAATATCTCAATCATTTTGTGGAATTTTATACTTCATTCCAGGGGAAGGGCTGAAACCAGGTAAGTGGAGTCCTGTGTGTGTTCGGAGGGTCCCAATACAAAAGAACAGGAAATTCTACAGGGCAGTGGTTACAGTGGCGTAGCCAGGATTTTCTGAAGGAGGGGGGGGGGGTATGACTGTCGATAGCATGAACCAGGATTTTCTGAGGGGGGATATGACTCGATAGGGTGTATACCTCTTCGTTATATTCGAGGCCCAAGGGGGGGGGGGGGGGGTTAACCCCCAACCCCCCCCCATGGCTACGCCACTGAGTGGTTAGGTCGGGGTAAGAGAGAGTATATGAACTGTGCGTGTAAGAGAACCATAAAAATAGAATGGAAGCGCATGTGTGGGATGTCAAGGGCAGATAGTTAGGAATGAGTAGTTTTGGGGTAGGATGCAATGTGGAAAATAGGAGAGAATAGACTGAGGTGATATCGGCATGTGATGAGAAAAGGGGACAAGGAGTTGGTTAGGTCCACTACAGCGATACAGGTTATTGGAAGCACACGAGACAGGCGAAGACCACAGTGGGAAGGGGGCTTTAATGACCATTATAATTGAAGGCCCTAAAACACCAAACGAAGCAAGAAAAGAAAAGCAGAAGTGGGAGCAGGTTGTACGAAAGGATTGTATTTTAGGGCCTTTCAGCTACAATGGTCATTACAGCGAGGGTCAGAACCTGCAAACCGGACCATGTCCCACAAGTGAAGAAGACCACATATGAGACCACACATACCTCGTTTCTGCTGCCAAAGATCAGCTGAAGGCACCGCAGTGTTTTCCTTGATGGGTGAAACACAAAATTCTTGTGGAGGCAGTTCTGAATCTTCCAATGTCGGCGACGTCCACTGTTTTCCTGGAATTGCTGTTTAGGTTAAGTGATACGAATGTAAAATTAGTGTCGTTAACAATTTTCAAAAATCGCAAGTACATTGGCTTAAGGTCATTTCAGGGAGGGAACACGTCAGTTTTGGGAGTTTTGTGCAGCGATTGCTGCACTGAAGGAAGCATGTTCGATTTACTACGCCAGTGGTTCCAGATTCGATACTGGATCGAGGTGGATTGGTTTTTTCGGGCGAGAGAGAGAAGCCCCGAATGCCCCTTCCTTCGCATGAAAGTGAACCCCAGATCCGGGGTGGTGTACAAGGGCATTTGCACGTAAAAGAACCCTCTATACTATGTAACGGGTGGATGAGGCAAAATTCCCAGGTATAGGAGCTCGGTGGAGTGCCCCAACGGACAGTAGACCGACGATAAATAAGCATAGGGGTTACAACTTTGGTCGGCAGCCGGCTGCGAAAAAACATTGTCCAATATATCACCCGGCTACCGACCAAAGCTTTAACCGCTGTCCTTATTTATAGTCGGTCTTCCATTCGTTGGGGCACTCCACTGGTGTCAGGTGTTTACCTCCTACACCTGGACATTCTGCCTCATCTACCCGTTGAATTCTCTTTGGTCGGCAGCCGGCTGAGGAAAAACACCGGCAAGTCACACATGTATCCATGCAGAGGGACAAGATGAGTACCCGACCCTGCCATAGGCGGGAAAAGGGTTAGGAGTTGCTTTGATTCTGCAGTTTGCCTTACATATAATGGTGTGAGTAGCATATTTTATGACTTGCCATTGTCTGATGTCCTCAAAGGACCCCTTTAATTTGACGAATGTAACGGGACGCTGACGGAATTTCTGTCTATTTACCTTTGCCCCGCCCACCCCCTCTGAAATGACCATAAGCGGTACATTCTTCTCGTCGTGGTTTATGGAACAAAGAATTTGATCATTATACCATTTCCTTGTAAGCACTGACACTGACTTGGAGGTGCTTCTTCGTCCTCATGTCTCGGTGTGCCTTGGTCATCCTGTCTCTCTGAATTCCATTTCTGATCTCCTCCTGTTTGTACATTCGAAGAAAAGCTAACAGTCTTTTTATTTTTACCTTCTTGGTCTGAACGGCAATCATCACTGATGTATCCTTGGTTCGAATCCTGTTGCCGTTCACGATCTTCATAATCCTCCTGAGGAGAAGAATTGGGACGTTGCTGTAGCACGCCATCTGCAAGAGATGCATTTTTTGGCGGAGGGCTTTTAGTGCACCGTGGACACGAAGTCAAAATGTCTTTATCCTTAAGGCAGTCTAGTTCCTGATTGGGACTACAACGCGATATGCATTCGGTATCCAGTTGGGTTAGGTGCAGATCCAGAAAAGTACTCAAAGGCTTAGTACATTCACCAGACAGTGCATAAGGCTTTTGCATTGTGTGTAGTATACTCATTAGCTCTCCATTCGACGTTTCTGTTGCTGTTGCTGCTGCACATGGACACGGACAATCACATGACTGCATCCGATGCCGGATGTTATGCAAGTTCTCTTGCTGCTGTTGTAAAATGAGGAAGTCAGGCATGCTGTATCTTTTGACAGCCGGTGACCTCCTGCCACCACCAGAAGGTGGCATGGCACCAGATCTGCGAAGAATACCTTTTGGAAGAGGAGGTTTAGTGGCTACATATTGTTCTGACATGACACTGCCAGAATGGTGACAGTCGCCTTGTGGCAGAGAAATGGACCTCTTTGGAAGTGGTGGAGGTACTCGAAATTGGCCACCACCACCACCTCGTTCCAGATCCTCCACTTCACAGTTATCATACTTGTAAACATACATATGATGTAGTGTATCCTTATTGGCAGCACAAGATGGTGACTGCAAGACTCCTGGCCTTGAAGTGTTACTGGTTGCACCTGTCTCTGGACGCGACTGTCCATCATGTTCCACTTCTCGTGTCTTTTCAGTCATCACTCCTTTAGTGCTGTTGCTGCTTGCCAGACTTTTGGAACGCAATTCTGCCAACATCTTTTGAACATCTTGAGGTAAGAGCACATTCAAAGAATCCCAATCCTGAATACGATTCAGATCAATATGTCTCAGTGATTCCAGCGCAGTACAGGACTGTGGCCGTGGAACATTTCGTTTCAAACTTGAAGGTGTTGTTAGATTATTGACTGGTAACAGCAATGCCTTGGAGAAGGCATCTGAACTGACACCAGAGTCATGTAAGAAACCCAGATCTGGTAAGGAATAATTTGGATAACAAACATAAATGGATTTCTTTTCAGGATATCGATGCTGTTGATTGGTGAGTTTCTCGTCCAGTTTTCGTCCAATGTCCGTCTGCACCATTCTGTCAGCCAATCTGATCCTTGCACAACGTGACAGGATGCGTTGTAACCACTCTCCCTGGAACGACGTCTGAATGGCTTCGTCGTGCACATGCACTGGAACTTGAGTACTACTCGTCTTGAATTCTGTGATAGTCACATTGTGTTTGAAACCACTTTTCTTACAGTCATCGCTGCCATGGGCGCACATGGGCGAAGTACGCTGCATTTGGTCAGTAGATGTACTTCGGATACTGGTGTATCCACTCGAAGAGGAAGAAGTAGCATCTCCGGTTCCACTGGTTCGTTTCTTAGGACTGAAGTAGTCATTGCCTTTAGATGTCGAGTTGGAAGAAGGTGAGGTCGTTGAAGGAGTTCTGTTGAAAGAATTATCCGTTTGTGACGGGACCTTATAATAGCAATTGTTATCATTATTATTATTGTTGTTGAAGCACTTGGTTTGGGTGCCTTGGTTCAGGTTTGCGCCTGGGTCACTTCCAGGTTCCGGCTTGAATCCACAGCCGTCTTGTCTGACATTATTCTTATTGGGTTCGCCATTGAATTTCAACATTGTCTTCACATTACTGACCATGGTAAGGTTGTCGACGTTATGTCTCCGTTGCATAATGTCCTTCCAGGCGCCATTCTTGATGGACTTGACTTGAGGATCTGCGTGAGGTACATGTTCCATGGAATCGACCCAACCTCCTAACATCTCATCGTCTTCGTCTTCTTCTTCGATCGGACTGGCCATTGGAGAAATAGTCCTTCCACTAGAATCCTCGTGCATGGCCTCGCCACCAAACATCTTGCAAGTACCAGAACCACTTCTCAGCCTCAGTTTCATGGCCGGTTTGGCAGAAGCAGCATCTACAACATTTTTTAACTGATGTAAAATGTGGCCTTGACTCTTCTGCCTCCAGTGAGGAATGTCTTCCTTGGACGAATCGCCATCGCCGAAACAGTCGGTGCTACTACTACAGTCACTGTCATTCAGCCTTGCACCAAGAACTTGTTGAAGGCGTTCGTCAGTCGAAGTGCAGTTGCTGTAAGTCACTTCCATTTGTTGCAAGGTGCCAGAGGATAAGGAATGGATGATGGAGGAAGAGGAGGTGCTGCCTGCTCCTGCATTCTTCTGTTGCATGAACAGCCTCATCAAGGACAAAGACTGCTGACTACTGCTGGCCGAACTCTGGGAGTAATGAGTTGAATGACTGGACTGCACATCGTACACAGGGACACACTGATCCGAATCTGTAGAGACGTTCAGTTGGCTGATCTTGATATCGGACACCACATCCGACTTGCGAAACAGGTTTGGCAAACTCTGACTCTTGCAAGTCGGATTCTGAATTTGAGGGTACGTATGATGATGAACCACTTCATTCACCCGTTTCAGTTTACTCCAAGTGGTGTATCCAAAATCGGATTGCACTAAGGAACCATCGATGGAGTCGCTGCTGCGCAACTTAAATTGACCTCCAGACCACGAATCACTTTCTGTCGTCTCTGACCCGTTGGCCTCATGGTAATCGGAATCGTCCGAATATTTGGTCAGGCTGCCTTCAAAGGCAATGGTGTAGTTGTTCATATTGGCCTGACAGGTTAACATCAACTCTTGCTCGTTGTACGAATCGCAGTCCAGACTGTCGACAGAAAAGGCCGGAAATGGCATTGTCTCCTTCACAGGCGAGAACAACGGTTCGCTCTTGCAGACAGACATGTCTGTGGATTCACCGGATGTGGAATAGTGAGTGATGGACGAAGAGTCAAAAGCGTCGAATTTGGCCATGATGGAACAGGACAGGGATGCTGCTTGTTCGCCATGATTCTGCGAGCGAAAATCGCCGCAATACATTGCCGGAAGTGCCAGGATGGAATTGATATCTTCAGATCGGAAATCTTCCATGTCGATTTCGGCCAAATTAGCATCGATGTTCCTGGACAAATCTTCGTAGGTGAAATCACCTTGTAAATTGGGCGAATTAAGAAATGCAAATATGCTCGGAGGATGGCGGCGATTGGAATTGTTAGTGCAGGGTGTTGTCGTCGTCGTCGTCGATGGCGTCGTCCCATTTTGTTGTTCCTTGTACCCGCCATAGTCTGCCAACCGTTGATGGTCCGGCCGATCGTTGTGGTCAGCTGCATCGTGTGAAGAGATGTTACTTAACCGACTGGCTGCAATAACCGTGGTTTCCTGAGGCGTGGTCGCACAATTGGAGTTAAGGTCCTGCTCGCAAGACGCTGGATGAAGGTTTATCGAATGAGGATGGTTGTCCTCTGACATGTCTCCCACATCGCTTTGGCCTAAAATCAAGTTGAGAAAAAAGATACAATTCATTTTAGAGGTCACAAATATCCCCAATTGAGGCAGCAGTGGATTGATGCAGTACAGTTTAGTGAAGATCTGCTGCAGCGATGACAAGATTCATTTGGTAATTCCCATTGATGTTCCTCACTCGGAATTTCTGAACCTCCCTTCACTAACATTCTCTCCTGCAACCCTTTATCTTGGCGTTGTGTTTCTCTTCCCACAGAAAATATGTCGCATTGGAAAACACATCGCCCTACAATCTCAGTTCTCATCAGTTGCAGTTTATCGATGCGGTGTACCAAGTTACAGATGGTGTGTAAGTTATGGACGTCCCTCTGTCAGGCGCCGTCCGAAGCCTAGAAATAGGACAGCAGGCTGGTATCTGGAAATAACGACGGGCGACGCCAAGTGAATGGATGCGGCCTCTACATTCCTTTCAACCCTCGACATAAAATGAAATCGTCGGTTTCTTCTCAACCCAATGCGCAGGCGTAACGGCTGATTCACACTTGGCAAGTAGCAAGTTGTCGTGTATTACATACATATCATTGCTAAATACTAAACACTAAACAATTCCAAACACGTCACTAGACCGGTATGAACGCAGAATTTTTAATCCTGTTCATATGTTTCAATAGACCCGTCTCGATGGCGCAGTGGCACCAGTGGCGTACCGAGGGGTTTTGTTTGTTTGTCTGCTGGTGTTTCAGGGCCCTTTAACTACATGGTCATTAAAGCCTCGTCCACAGTTGTAGTTGTGATGCACAGACACTTAGGGCTGGATCCAGGATTTTTGTCGGGGGGGGGGGGGGGGTGGTTGAGCTATTGGCAGCGATTGTAAACGCAATTTTCATTTGTCAATGTCAATGTCGACCCAAATTTTAGGGTTGCAACCCCCCCCCCCCGGATCCAACCGTGCGGACGCTACACTAATGCGACGATTTTTGGATACTAACGGTACCCAGTTTTCCCAAGCGGCCACCCATGTCAGTACTAACTAGGGTTGCGTTGCTTAACTTCAGTGATCAGTCGAGAACTGCAAAGTCAAAGGCAGCAAGGCCTATGGCAAGGTCGGGTACCCATTTGTCCCTCTGAATGGACACAGGGTGATATATTGATATTGGTCGGAGTTTTTTCTGCAGCCGGTTGCCGGCCAAAGCTGCACCCCTACGCTTATTTATCGTCGGTCTAGTGTTCGTTGGGGAATGCTACCGACCAGTGGCGTCACTAGGGGGGTGCGCTCCGCAACGGGTGACACCACTCGCACCATGAGAAATGTGGTGACACCAAAGCAGAAGAAGCAGCTTTTTTCGGGAGAGGGGCTGACACCATGGTGTCACCGCACCGAGTGCCGCCAACCCTAGCGACGCCACTGCTACCGACGCCAGGGGGCGAGCTCCTACAGTCAAGAACTGGTGTGTTCAACGAAATTTGCCTCTCCCGTACCGAGGGGTGGGCGGAGGGGGACAGATGCCCCCGGGTGCAGAAGACAGAGGGCGGAAAAATGCGCAAAATATTAATTCACATTAAGTTTAGCGGGTGCCAGAGGGCGCAGATTTCGGTGTTTGTCCCCGGGCGCAGAGTAGCCTCGGTACGCCACTGAGTGGCATGCTCCGTAACTGCATCATAGTTCCAGGTTCGATACGGGACCGAGGTGGGTTGGCTTCTTTCGGGCGAGAGAGAGAGGCCCCGAGTGTGTCTTTCGGATGAGAAGTAAAACCAAGATCCCGTGTGGTTTACCATGGCATTTTCACGTCAAGGAAGCCTCTCTAGTATGCAGTAGCGTGCCAGTAGTGTTTGGAATCTGTGTGCAAGAACTTAGTTGGCTCCCCTACCTTCCCCTCCAGAATAGAAAGGGTCCCAACAAGGGGGAGCAGCTGCATTGCGTTGGACACACCTGTTCTGGTCTGATCACTGAAGTTAAGCAACTCAATCCCAGCTAGTACTAACATGGGTGGCCGCCTGGGAAAACTGGGTACCGCTAATACCCAAAAATCGTCGTATTAGCGTAGTGTCTGGGGACGGGTGCTACGCGGTGGACGGGGTTCTAATGACCTTGTAGTTGAAGGGTCCTTAAGCACTAACGAAACAAAAAACATTTGGTTGTCCGAAAGGATATGGTAGTGCGTTGGCTGGAAGGGGACCTGGTGGGGAATAGGCGGGAGTGAAGGGCTAGAACCCGAAGAGTTAGTTTGTTGTGTTTTAGGGCCCTTCAACTAAAAGGTCATTAGAGCCCCGTCCACTGTGTAGTTCTGATGCGGAGACACTACACTGAGGCGACCATTTTTGAGTTTTAGCAGTACCCAGTTTTCCCAAGCGGCTATCCATGTCAGTACTAACTGGGGTTGCGTTGCTTAACTTCAGTGATCAGACGAGAGCTGGTGTGTCCAACGCAATTTGCCGCTCCCTAGAACCCGCAGACCCGACCATGCCACAGGCGGGACAGAGGCGGCTGGTGGGGCAGGCAAACCTAGGCTGCTGCCTAGGGCGGCAAATTTCATAGGGGCGGCTGATTTCAGAGGTACTTCCTTGCCATTCAGTCTATCAGTCATGTCTATTAGCCCGGGGTTCCCAAAATTTCTCTGATTGGTTGGTCCTTTTCTAAATGTCGGTATTGGGACAAATGCCAAGCACGTGACGGACGCTTGGACAATTTAGAACTGTATTAGATTCAATGGGGGCGGCGGCGATTGACCCACTTGCCTAAGGCGCCTGAAACTCACGAGCCGGCCCAGAGGCGGGATAAGGATATGATAATGAGTACCTGACCCTCTAATATGCGAGAAAGGGGGTTAAGTTTGCTTAATCGATTTACTGGCGAGAGTCAAAAGTAGCAACTCACTTATCATCTTGCGTGCGAACGCCTTTACGAAAGTCATTTAATAGCAAGTAATAGCAACTAATAGCATTTAATAGCAAGTAAGTCACGTGATTCTTGCGTAGTGTGAATCAAGCGCCATCATTTGAACGCAGACGATTAGTGAAAGTCAAACCGAGAGTGAAGAGGATGGAAGCGCGTCATCTTGAAAGGAAACAGAAGGTCAAGTCATATTTTCTAAAAAGATTTTCAACAAATGATAATTGACTGTTAACTTCTTGGTTTTTTTTTTCAACCTTTGCTTCAATATGGGCGCCACAATTATTTGCGCAGTGGAGCAGTAGTAGGAGTAGTAGCAGCGTTCTTTAATAATAACACAAGGGAGGAGATGGAGGAAGTCAAGGTTTGAAATCCGCGTCAAAGCCTCTGCAAAATTTTTTTGTTATTAAGTTTCCAATTTAACCATATGGTATTAGATTTTTTTCTGCCATCATTAAATTCCCTCATAGTAACTTTAGTGCAGTTACTACATAAAAAAACTCTCCCAAAAACAAGAATAATCTAGAAAGAATCAACATGGCTGCCGATGACGCCGTCGAACGACAAGAATTCCAGAAACAAGAAAATTCTGATTTCTATATTTGATTATTATTATTAACACTACACATCTATAAGCTACTTTATAATTGTTTTTCTGCATATTCGCTACAGGCTTACTGCCAACTACAATTTGGGTACGTATGAGTACAGGATTATTTTAAAAAAGGATGAATGACACATTCCTTTTAACAGGCTGGATGCTTGAATTGTTGACAGAAACGGCGTCAGTGCCTTAAAAATAAAACTGGTAACAATTTGTGCCCAAAATTTCCATAAGACGTCGATGACGAATGAATTTGCAGTCCTCCCAAGTCTATCCATGTTATTGATGTACTGTACATCATTTTTCGTGAATTAGTAGACGGCAAAAGACCGCCGCGCCGGGCAGCAGAAGCCGGCTGCTGTTCTAAGGAATCTGTGTTGTATTTTTACTTAAATTCTATAAATAACATTTCAGTAATGCAGATTATTCTACTTTATAGGAATCCAGAATTTATCAGACATCAGCCTTTTTATCTATTTCCCAGCTTTGTTTTCATTTATCTGCCACCGTGCGTGTGGGGAGCGGCGAGTTGCGTTGAACACACCAGTTCTCGTCTGATCACTGAAGTTAAGCAACGCAAGCCCAGTTAGTACTGACATGGGTGGTCGCTCGGGAAAGCTGGGTACTGCTTATACCCAATAATCGTCGCATTAGTGTAGTGTCTGTGCAGTATATGCATTAGAACTATATAGTGGACGGGTCTCTAATGACCTCGTAGTTGACGGGACCTTAAACTCCAACAAACAACAACAACAACCGTGCGTGTGGTAAGGAAACCGTGCAAATTCTAATAACTGGGAATAATTATTCAGAGCACTGATGAGGTAGTCAGATGCGAATCTAGAAGATCAAGGTGGAAGGAAAATCGGCGAGTTAACGATCTACAGGTCAGTTGTGACGCTACCCAAATTCGAGCCCCATCCACTGCATAGTTCTAATGCAAAGTCTGCACAGACACTACACTGTTGGGACGATTTTGGGCATTAGCAGTACCCAGTATTTCTAAGCGGTCACCATGCTAATAATATCTGGGGTTGCGTGACATGGACAGATCTATATTGAGGTAAAATTGACATACTGCGGGTTCTAGCCCTCCACTCCCGTCTATCTCCCACCAGGTCCCCGTCCACCCCACACACTACCATATCCTTACGGACAACCAGCTCCCACGTTTGCTTCGGTCTCCTCCTCCCCCAGGTTCTCCCCTCTTCTCATGACGTGTCCATACCTCCTCAACCTACTCTCCCTCATCCTTTCCGCGATGTCCACCACCCCAAGACTACCTCTAATATACCGCAAAATCTCACGTAAAGTCCGCACTTCAAATATAGTCCGCATTAGCGATGGGTATGTTTCAAATATAGTCCGCACTTTAAAATTCCTACTGTAGCCAGTGGAGCAACTTGTAGAGGGAATGGGATCGAATGAATTTGAACATGAAATGTCAGATTGCCCTGACGATGAAATTGAAATGTGAAATATTTTATATTGCATTATCATATAAATAAGAACGTACTGTGTAAAATCGTGTTGTTAAGTGTAGTAAAATGTTCAGAAAATGAAGAGCAGTTTTCATTGAGAACCCTGGGTTTCATTTAAAGTCCGCACTAAATGACCCTATGTTTCGCGTATAATCCGCGAGCACTACGTGAGATTTTACGGTACTCATTCCTGTCTCTATCAGCCCTCGACACCCCACTCGTATACCGCAGCATTCGCATCATGGCTACTTGCATTCTATTGACGTGGCTCTTCCTAACTGCCCAACACTGATCCATATAACATAGCGGGCCTAACCACTGCCCTGTAAGACGTCCCTTTCAACTTGATTGGGATCCTCCTATCACACAAGACTGCACTTGCCTGTCTCCAATTCAGCCCCCCCAACCCCATTGATTCTGCGGGTCACATCCAAGTCTATCTCCCAATTGCTTTGAAACGTTGATCCTAAGTACTTTACCTCTTGCACCTTTTTCACCAGTTCGCCCCTAGAGAGTACGTCACCGAAAGTGAAACTTATACTTAAAAAAATAAAAACGTAACTTATACAGTTAGCAACAGGAAAATGTAACTGGAAAACTTGAAATCCCAGAAATTCCATATTTTATTAATTGTCCTGTGCAGCCAAGTTGCGTTGGACACACCAGTTCCCGTGAGATCACTGAAGTTAAGCAGCGCAAGCCCACGTCAATACCAACATGGGTGGTTGGTAAAGAACGTTGGGTGCTGCAAATTAGCCCTCTCCTACGTCCTTTCACCTATATCCTCATCTCCCGCGGGCAGCCTCCTAAGTTTTCATCCTGTTATGGCTGCCTGGCTTACCCCCCCCCCCCACCCCTTGAAACTAATCCAGTAATCCAGATAACCTAAATGTTCCCATTAGTTGACGGGCTTTATCCTTATAGACTTGCTAAGGTTGATCGAGTTTCTGTCTATTTACGTTAGCCACTTTTTTTAACATACATAAAATTCCATATAAAAATTAATTTGAAGTATGTATTCTGTAAGTTGTTGCAGGCCACGAACTCCTTGCAGAGATAGTGCTTTACAGCGAGGTAGAGAAGGCCCCCCGAGTGCGCCTGCCGTTGGATGGGTAGTAAAAGCCGGTGTCGCGTGTGGTGTTTACTATGCCACTTGCACCTTTCTACTATGCAAAGAGCAAATAAGGCAAAATTCCAGGGTGTTGCAGTTCGCACCCCTTGGGACGGTGGAGTGCCCCGCCGAAGAGGAGCAGCTTATTGCGTTGGATACACCAGTTGTCGTGTGATCGTTGAAGTTAAGCAACGCAATACTAGAAAATACCCTCATGGGTGACTACTTGGGAACACTGGGTACTGCTAATACTCAAAATCGTTGTAACAGCGTAGTGTCTGTGGAGACTCTACATTAGAACTAAGCAGTGGACGGGGCACTAATGACAATTGTAGTTGAAGGGTCCTAAACCGAACTAAAGAAGTCCTCAAAGGACCTCACTAGTCCATGTTTTTAACGTTAAGGTTGACTGAATTTCTGTTTATTTACATTTGACCCCCTACTCCCCCTCTGAAATTACCAGAAACGGGAATTAAAAACCGTTAGCAGAAGAGGAGAAACTTGGCACTTGCCCTCTCCCACACCGAAAAAATACCTTCAGGTACACGTGTTATTCCACAGGCTTTCCCCACCCTCACTCCTTCTGCCTGCCCCTATCCTTTCTGCGGACGTCTTCCGTGGTCCCGCGTGGCAAGTAGGGGTATGGCTTCTGCACGTAAAAGGGTTCCTCGTGGCAGGCTCGAGGAACCCTCGAAAATTGATTAGTACTGTAGTTTCTTTTCATACGGGACGCCGGTTTGATACCCCATGAACTGGTTTTATCAAGAAATGTAGATCCGGGGTAGCAAACGGAGGGAGAGGGAATGATAGTGTATGATGCGGACAGATATGTGGTATTGAATAGTTGGGAGTGAGAGTTGAAAACTGACAGCCTGGCCCACTGACGTCATCGGCATCCATCCTAAATTTCATGGCAACGTGTCTGCAACTCTGTATTCGAGCCGATGACAGTTCGACGGCATTTCTGAACGCAACGTCAACAAGTTATTACACCTCATGACCTACGAAGGGTATTCTTTCATTTAGTATGGGTTCAACAAAGGTTATATTGGATATAACAAAGATGTGAGTGTAGACTACATATCAGGAAATTGGAATTCTCTTTGTCATCCTTGAGAGGGAAGGGGAACACCCTCCTGACCTTCATTTTGAAGGAAGTTTAGGAGCAAAAAAAATACCGTCGATATTTTCAAGCATGTGCGATAAACAACTTAAAGGGTTACTTAATCACTCATCAAATATTTGATGTCCCACTTTAGGGATCCTTTTCTATGATTTGTCGAGGTTTACCAGCCTTGGTGGTGCAGGAGGTAGCCTGCTCGATTACTGCGTCACTAGTTCTAATTTCGATACTGGATCGAGGTGGGCTTCTTTCGGGCGTTAGAGAGAGAGGCCCCGATTGCACCTTCTGTCGGATGAGAAGTAAATCCCTGGTCCCGTGTAGAGTGTGTAATATCATTGACACGTAAAAGAACCCTCTCTTCTATGCAACGGGTGGATGAGGCAAAATTCCCAGGTGTAGGAGCAATGCAACCCCATCGAATACTGACTGGGTGGCCGCTTTGGAAAACTGGGTACTGCTAATAGCCAAAAATCGTCGCATTAGTGTAGTCTCGGAGAAGTTTGCATTAGAACTACTCAGTGGATGGGGCTCTAATGAAGTTGTAGTTGAAGGACCCTAAAGCACTAACGAAAAATGAACCCAAGTGTAGGGGGTCCGGTAGAGTGTCCCAGCGAACAGTAGATTGACGATAAAGAAGCAAGGGGTTGCAGCTTCGGTTGGACGTGCCGCAATAGGTTACGTCCTCGATTTACTCCGCTAGTGGTTCCAGGTTCGATACTTGGTCGAGGTGGATTGGCTTCTTTTGGGCGAGTGAGAAGCCCCGAGTGCGCCTTCCTGCGGAAAAGAAGTAACACCGAGGTCCCGTGTTGTGTACGACCTCTCCCCAGCCGTCGGTGGAGTGCCCCAACAAACAGTAGACCGACAACATAAGAATATGGGTGACAGCTGTGGTCGGCAACCGGCTGGGGGAAAATGCCGTCCTATATACCAGGCGCGTCAAACTGGGGGTACTGCGTTGTCATGAGGACCATACAGTGCCCATGGCGTCCCCTCGCAGCTGTGCCCGGGAGCTGCTGTCCCCCCTGTCCTTACGTGTCTGAGTAGCAGGCCGCATATGTATACTACTTGGTATCGATTGTGTGGGGCGTAACTCTAGGCTATAAGGGTTCCATGCGGCCCGCGGGTTACCATTTTGACACCCCTGCTATGTATCACTCATGTGTTCATTCAGAGGGACAAGATCAGTACCGGGCCCTACCATAGACGGGGTTAAAGTTGTATTTGTTGTACCCTCTCTTTGGCTGCTGGCTGCGGAAATGTACCGTCCAGTAGCGCGCCCATGTGTCCATTCAGAGGGACAGAGATGGATGCCCGAGCCTGCCATAGGCGGGGATAAAGGGATGGAGTTGCTTTTTATTTGTCAAAGTTTGTCTCACTAGCAGCATTGGAATGTCGAGAAATTGCACATTAATTGTCTTCCATATATTATAGATGAACGCGGATGACTTGAAATCTCTCTTTCTTCCCTACTATCATAAAAATAGATGTTCCCATTTTAATCCACCAAATTTCCGAGGTCAAAGAAGTGCGCCCACCCTCAACATACAAACCATTTACTTCTGAATAAGAAATAGTGGCGATCCTTGGAAGAAATGCGGCACAGTTGTAAGTTGTACACGACCTACATATTTTGTGATTTTATTATTTCCTGTCTTACAAGACTTGTCTGCTGATGGGGACAACATTTTGTCAGTCTAATCACATACCTTTCTTTTTCATCATCATCATACCCTCATCTCGCCTGTGCAACGGTCGGGTCTGGGGGTTCTTCCTCCTATCGCCCACCACGTCCCCCCGGGAGCGGCGAATTGCGTTGGACACACCAGTTCTCGTCTGATCACTGAAGTTAAGCAGCACAACCCCAGCTAGTACTGACATGGATGGCCGCTTGAGAAAATGGGTGCTGCTAATACCCAAAAATCGTCGCATTAGTGTAGTGTCTGTGCAGTCTCTGTATAAGAACTATGCTGTGGACGGGGCTGTAATGACCTTTGTAGTTGAAGGGCCCTAAAAACACCAACAAACAAACCCACCAAGTCCCCGGGAGCGGCTTATTGCGTTGGACACACCAGTTCTTGTCTGGCCACTGAAGTTAAGCAACGCAACCCCAGCTTGTACTAACATTGGTGGCCGCTTGGGTAAACTGGGTACTGCTAAAATCCAAAAATCGCCGCATCAGTATAGTGTCTGTGCAGTCCCTGCATTAGAACCTTATGGCCTTTGTAGTTGAAGGGCCCTAAAACGCCAACTAGACAAAAAATCCCCAAGTCCCCCGTCCATCCCGCACCTTACCACACCCTTACATACAACCTGCTCCTATGTCTGCTTTGGATATTTTCGTCTTAAATTTCATAAATAGCATTGCTCGTCCGCCTTGGTGGCGCAGAGGTCCCAAGAGGTACTGGACTAGAGAAAAAGAGAGGTGCCAAGGCCACTTTCCGATGGATGGAAAGCTAATGTTCCAGGAGAGGGGGGCCAAGATGGGAGATTTTTTTTCACGGAAGAACACATCTTGCAGACAGTGTTCTAGAGGGTAAAACTTCGAGATGATGTTCCATGGAAAGGTAACTAAGCTTGGAGACATTGTTCCAGGAAGGCGAAACTTGGAGAGAGGCTTCTAAAGGAGGGCAAAACTTCGACACAATTTTCCATATGACGGGTGGATCAAGCTTGAAGACAATTTTCCACAGCAGAGTCAAATCTTTCAGATGATGTTCTAGAGGAGGGTAAAACGTGACGGCAATGTCCTAGGGTGAGAGCTTGCCTGGGAACAGCTTGGGCACAATGTCCAAGGGGTGGAAGAGCATAGTTTAAGAAGGGCAAATCTTGTAGATTATGTTCCATGGAAAGGGAGCAAAGTTTGCGGAAACTGTTCCAGGATGAAAAAACTTGAAGATAGTTTTCAAAAGGTGGACAAACCCTGCAACCAGCATTCTAGAGCTGCGTTTCTCAAAGTGCGGTCTGCGGCCCACCACTGGTCCGCGAGAATTTCGTGATGGGCTCCAAATTTTATTGCTACGTATTCATCTGGTTAGTTCTTCATGTAAGCACTGGGCTAGATTAGGGGCTAATGGGTCGCTGTGTTTCATATTGTTATTTCAAGTGGGCCACGATCAGAAAAGTTTGAGAAACACTGTTCTAGAGGAGGCCAAAACTAGGAGGTTGGGGACAGTGTTTCAGGGGAGGGCTCAAAGCATTCAGACAATGTCGTACACGAAGGGGAGCTTGCAGACTGTTCCAGGAGGAGGCAGTTCCCCAGGGAAGGAGGCAACACATGGATGTACTGTTCCAAAAGAGTGGAGCTAATATTCCTGGAATCGGATACCTAATTGAGCATCTGAAGGCATTATTTTTCTTTCCCAGAGGGTAAGTGCCTTGTTTAGACTCACCCCGGTGGCTCATTGGGTAGCACGCTCGGTAACTGCGTTACTAGTTCTAGGTTGGATATTGGACCGAGATGCGCGAATGGACACACCAGTTCTCGTCCGAACACTGAAGTTAAGCAATGCAACCACAGTTAGTACTGATATGGGTGTCGCTTGGGAAAGCTGGGTACTGCTAATACCCAAAAATCGTCGCACTAGTGTAGTGTCTGTGCAGGCTCTGCATCAGAACTGCACTGTGGACGGGGCTCTAATGACCTTGTAGTTGAAGGGCCCTAAAACGACAACAAACAACAATGGACCGAGGTGGGTTGGCTTTTTTCCGGCGAGAGAGAGAGACCCCTAGTGCGCATTTTTTCGGATGAGAAGTAAAACCGTGGTCCCGTGTGGTGTACGCTGGCATTTGCACGTCAAAGAACCTTCTCTACTATGCAACGGGTACCTGAGGCAGAATTTCCTGGTGTAGGAGCTCGCCCCCTGGCGTCGGTGGAATGCCCCGGCGAACAATTGACCGACGATACAAGAGCGTAGGGGTTGCAGCTTTGGTCACCTGTGGAAAAACTGCCCAATATATCGCCCGTATGTCCATTCAGAGGGACAAGATGGGTACCCGACCCTGCCATAGGCGGGAAAGGGTTAGGAGTTGCTTTTTTAGGGCAAGTGCCATGTTTACCCCTCCCCGTTGTGGACGCCCAAAATGTCGTCCGATTGCCTAATCAAAATATTGCGTAAAATACCGTCCATTAGTGCGCTCGTGTTTGTAGCTGCCATTCGAAAATGGATACGTCACCCTCTCGTAAGTGGAAAACAAAGTAGAAACAATAGTGATGAAATGCAAGTGGAGATTAAATTTGTTTCTGCGTGATTGCATGTATAACGACGCAGTTAAGCCTTCAACGCCTCATAATATTTATCGTTGTTATCAAGTATTAATATCCTCTTAAAAATTACGCCCGGGGAAATGTGACTCACAAATTTGTAATCCGCCATTTCCTGGGTTTCCAAATTGTTGCCCACCCCTTCCTCCTTGATAACCCTTGTAGTGCTGATTGAATTGGTGGCTCCTGCTCTAGATATTGGTTACTAGCTCCGCTTTTCCTTCTCAAGGCTCTATTTTGAAGAGGGTCGTTCTGAAATGTATTTCAGCTTA
This sequence comes from Trigoniulus corallinus, assembly GCA_013389805.1. Taxonomy (NCBI): domain Eukaryota; kingdom Metazoa; phylum Arthropoda; class Diplopoda; order Spirobolida; family Trigoniulidae; genus Trigoniulus; species Trigoniulus corallinus. The sequence continues at coordinate 22,530,054 of JAAFCE010004209.1, read as the reverse complement.
CGTTGAAGGTCATCGCTGCTCCAAGAAAAGGACCTTTTTATTTGAGGTCTTTTTCAATAAGAACTGGGGTGAGAGAGACCCTTTTGTGTTCATTTTTCTAGCTATAGCCAATTGACAATAGGGTATTTTTTTGTTAGCCGAAGCCTGTCATCTGCGATTAAGTGTCCATTGAAAGGAATTAAACAGGAAATTTATGTTCACAAAGGACCTAAGTTCCATGCGTCATCGTCTTCCGTTAAAAGACAAATCTAACCAAGGACAGTTCAGTCTTAAGGCTGGGTCACAGTGAGGAACCACTCCATTTCACCCTACTTGTGTATTTGGGCATCACGTGAGGAGAGAGGGGCACTGTTGTCATGTTTGTGAGCCTTTTTGGCAGGACAAAAGGACACGTGCGTAGAAATGGATGTTTTTCGCAGACAATAACCGTCTCGGTAGGGCAGAGATAGCGTGCAGGATTCGGGCGTCAGTGCTTCTAGGTTCAATCCTAGTGGATGCTTTCGGGCTAGTAAGAGTGGGAGAATGAGAGAGAGAGAGGCAGGCCCCAGTGCGCCATCCGTGGGATTGGAAGGAAAGCCGTGGCCCCATGCAGTGGGGAGCGGCTGTATTGGGGCGGACACACCACTTATCGTCTGATCACTGAAGTTAAACAACGCAAGTACTGGCATGGGTGATCGCTTGAGAATACCGAGTACTGCTAATGCCCCAAAATCGTCGTAACACCATAGTGTCTGTGCACACTCTGCATTAGAACTACGCAGTGAACGGGGCTCTAATGACCTGTGTAGTTGAAGGGCCGGAGTCGGAGGAGCTCGACCTGCACTCCCTGGCGTAACAGTACAGTCCAGTAGCCCGCCCTTGAGCTCCACCTTTCACGGGGACATACGCGTGTCCGACCCTGTCATAGGCGGCAAAAGGGTTAGGAATGATGGCGATGATGGTTAAAAATAGGGCACTTTCTCTAGGATTGGGTTAGGGATTGATGCGTTACGTCTTTAACCCGGTCCCAAAGTATACCGGTGCTAACGGGTACCTGACAGATTGGTAGAGTAAAGGCCCTTGGAAATCCTCATTAACGGAGCACGGTTACAATTCCCTTGTCACCAGTGTGTGCAAAATTCCCACTCGTTTTAATCGGCAAATGGGGTTAACAGGGTTAATATTATTTAGCCGAAATTTGCTTTGAACTTCCCCTCTGTTTCACACATATACAATGTACACAAGGGCGAATTGCATTTGCGATGTTACGGCATCTGAAAGAAAACAGCTTAGCCTCAACTGCCCTACATGACAAAGGTCATGGAAATGCCCATTCTTCTCCTAGTAATTACCGTTGACAGGCTGGTCTCAAGTGGTGAAAGGGCCACACATCCTTGCCGGCATGGACACCATAGTGACTATATTGTCTAATACCATCCGGTCCGTCTGTGACGTAATTGTGATATTTACGTCGCAATTAGGATTTGACCTGCTCGGCCATATTGTAGCGGGGTCCCAGGTTCGATACTAGATCGAGGTAGGTTGGCTTTAGGTATGAGGTCCCGAATGCGCCTTCAATCGGATTGGAAGAGAAGCCGTGGCTCCGTGTGGTGTACGACGTCATTTCAAAGTAAAAGAACTCTCTCTACCCTGCAACAGGTAGACGAGGCAAAATTCCCTGGTGTAGGAACTCGCCCGGTGACCGACGATAAATAAGCATTGGGGTTGCAGCATTGTTTGGCAGCCGGCTTTGTAAAAAAACATATACCGCCCTTGTGTCCATTCGGACAGACAACATGGGTACTGCCAACACTGCCATAGACCGGAAAAGGTTTAGGAGTTGGAACCTGTTCCATAGTAGAGAGGATTCTTTTACTTGCAAATGCCATCGTACACCACATGGGAGCCCGGGTCATAGGGACAAAGCTGGTTACTCAGTCCTTCCATAGGCAGGAAAAGGGTTAGTAGTTGCTTTTTTTGATCAAGTTCATACTCAGGGAAGTGACCCCAAAGGATGAAGTGCCATTTCGGAATGTAATAGAAGAGGTACAACCTGCGTTTAATACTCAAACTCAACAACTGTGCAGTCTGTAGGTGAAATGCGAGACCTTTGACGTTGGAAAGCCCGTTATTGACCTCATTTGAATGTCTAAATGAACAATAATCATCCTACTCATATCCCGCCTGTGGCAGGTCGGGTCGCGGTTCCTCGCCCTCCACTTCCGCCTATCTCCGCATCGCAGCTCCCCGTTCACACTACCATATCCTTAGGAAAAACCTGCTCCCACGCCTGCTCCACCTTTTCATAAATTCAGCCCGCCTCGATGGCGCAGAAATAGCTGCGACCGTAGCTGCAGGCTCGATCCTTGGCCAAGGTGGGTCGCTCTATGGGGCGATAAGGAAGTAAGGCTTAAGACCAACTCGAGGGGCTAAGGCCCCTGGTTACTGAGACTGATTGAGAGAGGAAAAGTTTGAGGTGGTATGGGCACGTAAAGAGAAGAGGGGAGGATGAACTGGTAAGGTCCATCACAAGGATGCAGCTTAATGGAAGCACTCGGGGCATAGGAAGATCTGGGAGACGTGGGAGAGGGTTCTGTGTAAGGATGCGATAATGTGTGCGGAGTGGATGGGGACCTAGTGGTAATATGGCGGGAGTGGAGCGGGCCAAAAGACGCAGACCAGAACCTGCAGCAGGCGGGATTCAAAGCGGCTGTATTGCGTTGGACACATCAGTTGCCGTCTGTTTACTGAAGTTAAGCAACGCAAGCCCAGCTAGTACTGGCGTGGGTGACCGCTTGGGAACACTGGGTACTGCTAAAACCAAAAAGTCGTCATACCACCGTAGTGTCTGTGCAGGCTCTGCATTAGAACTACGCAGTGGACGGAGGCTCTAATGATCTTTGTAGTTGAAGAGCCCTAAAACACCAACAAAACGAAGAAAAGTACTCAAACTCGTTGAGTGCCTGGTGGGATATAGACGGGAGTGGTGGGTTAGAACCCGCGGACCCGACTGTGCCAAAGGCGGGAGAAGGGTACGGTGATGTGATAGTGATTGCAGCTCTGCGAAAAGTGAGTTTCCCAACTAAAGAGATCCCAACTAGTCGACGTTTTAACGTTAAGAGTGACGGAATTTCTGTCTAATTACACTTGGCCCTCCCTTCCCCTCTGAAATGATCACAAGCGATAATTAAAGCCATTGGCAGAAGGGTCCAAACGTGGCACTGACCCTTCCCCCGCACCGAAAAAAAGACCTTCATGCACACTAGCTATTCCACAGGCTTCCCCCATTCAGAAACATTCTCCAACTTTGCTCCCCCTCACCCCTTCTGCCTACCCCTACCCTTTCTGCGAACGTCCTTCCGTGGTTCCGCGTGGCAAGTAGGTGATACCATCTACACGTAAAGAATGCTTTCCATATGGAACGCGTAGATCGAAAAAATTCCAAGTGTAGGAGCTTTCCCCTGGAGTCGGAAGAGGAAAAGTGCCCTATCGATTCAAAATAGACCGACGATCAATATGCATATGGGTTGCAGTATTAGGGGTCGATAGCCGGCTGAGTAGAAGTACTGTGCAATACATCGCTGGTGTTTTCCCGATTCAGTGGGGGCGGCAAATTGCGTTGGACACACCAGTTCTCGTCTGATCACTGAAGTTAAGCAGCGCAACCCCGGTTAGTACTGACATGGGTGGCCGCTTGGGAAAACTGGGTACCGCTAGTATCCAAAAATCGTCGCATTAGAGTAGTGTCTGTGCAGTCCCTGCATCAGAACTACACAGTGGACGGGGCTCTAATGACCTTGTAGTTGAAGGGCCCTAAAACACCAACAAACCGGTTCAGTGATGCGTATGGATGCCAACCCTGCCATTGGCGGAAAACAACGTTAGGAATTCCTAATCAGGGGACTAATACGAAGTGAAAGAGGGCATTTTTCGCACCTCCCTGATTAATTATTTGTCGTGAAAACATTTTGGTATTACCTGTGCCGTATTTTTTTCGTTTTGCTAACAGCGTGGTGGTCACTTCCTGCCGTGGGACATCCCAGAATTTGAACATTCTCATCATTACTAACCATATCAGCCCAATCATGAAGATGCAGTTGGCATTGGGTCTATAAAAGTATCCGAGATCAATATAAACGATGGGCGTCACGATTAGCACTATACACATTGAGGTTGGAATTTCTCAGATGTTGGAGGTAATGACACGGAATTCACAAACACGCGCCAAACATTGTTCGCAAACAGTTAACTATGGTCACATATTTACAAATGAATTAGGACGACGGTAAAAAAAATAACAAAACAAAAAATCACTGACAGTCAAAAATGGAAAGTGGTAAAAATAACAGTCGCTCACGCACACACGATGATGACTACTGGACTTATAACTATTTTTACCGCTACCCGAACACAGTTTTGCACCGAAAATCAAGATGGATTTTTAACGATATGTATCCCAGAATGAATTTTTGGGTTTATTTGCAGGCAGATATTAGTTTTACCGCTAGTCATTTTCTGGTTTCCAAATCCGTCTTTGTCCATCGCACTTCCTTTCAATCCTGTATCATGTCTAATACTATATGTTAGAGTAGCCCATTTTTTGACTCTCTTTGGTTGGCCCACAATTGGTCCACACACGCGCACTCACTTCTTTCTGGTTCCTCTTCTTCCCTTACTTACCCCCTGAATAAAACACATGAACACCATCTTCCGGGAGAGAATGCAGGCGAGCAGCCGTAGGTTTGCTACTTCTGCTACTCCTCTGCTTTTCGGAAGGTGGGACTACCCTCTCTCCCTCCCCTTCAGTCATATTTCGAGCAATGTCGTTACACTCCCTATATGTTATGGGAATCTCCTCCTCTCAATTTTCGACTGGAACTCAGCCAAATTCGAAGTACTTAACACCAGCATCAACCCTGTAGCTATCTCGCAAACACTCTCAGAGCGTTTTGCATGCAAAAAAACAAGTGCTGCATTTGTCATACTTTTGTCGCTTTTTTCTCTCTCTCTCCCGTTCCAGGATAAGCCGATCTCTTAACATTGCTAGCATGTTAATACCATTTCTTGACGCTCGCAGTCCGTTTTACTTCAGACTTAATAATGCCAAGAAGCACTCCCGACGACGTAGAGGTAGCCTGCTGGATTACTGCGACAGTTGTTCCAGGTTCGATGCCTCATCCAAGTGATTTGACTTCCCGACCACAAAGAGAACAAGAGATACAAATAGAGATATTGAGAGAGAGAGAAATCTGGACAGAAAGCAGGAGAACTTCACAGATAGAGAGAGAGAGAGAGAGAAACAAATCGAGTGAAAGAGGAGCTAGTCAGACAGCAAACTGGAGAAAGAGAGAGAGAGCGAGTTGGAGAGGGAGCTAGAGAGAGAGTGCGAACTAGAATGAGAGCTAGTGGGACAGCAAACTGGAGAAAGAGAGAGAGCGAGTTGGAGAGGGAGTTAGAGAGAGAGAGGACAAACTAGAAGGAGAGCTAGTGAGAGAATGAGCTGTAGAGGGAGCTAGATAGTGAGCTAGAAAGACAGAGCGATCTGGAGAGGGAGCTAGTGAGAGAACTAGATAGAGAGAGCTAGTGAGACAGCGAGCTGCAGAGGGAGCTAGAGAGAGT
>JAAFCE010004209.1:22501987-22518571 GCA_013389805.1 Trigoniulus corallinus | reverse complement strand
TCATTTCTTTGACACCCTGCATCATCAGTACCCGTCATATCGCGATAGTACCAACACCACGTTGGGTGTTTCAAATTTCCCCTCTCCTACATCCTTTACACCTACCTTCTCATCTCCTACTAGCAGCATCCTAAGGGTTCGGCCTGTTATGGCTGCTTGGCTTATTCCCCAACCCGTTCTCTACGAAATACTAGCCTCAATACTAATCTTTTTCCCGCCTACGGCAGGGTCGGTTACCCATCTTGTTCCTCTGAATGAACACAAGGGTGATATATTGCACGGTCTTTTTCTGCAGCCGGCTGCCGACCAAAGTTGCCACCCCTATGCTTATTCATCGTCGGTCTACTGTTAGTTGAGGCCCTTCCCCGAAGCCAGGGATTGAGCTTCTAATGTGAGAATTTTCCTTCGTCTACACATTGCTTAGGCCGGTCGCACACACAGCCACTAGTGGCGATCATTAGTCGCTGTACACGGCCACCAGTGGCTGCCACAGGCGGCAGCAACGAGATCTCGTGCTTGCGGTAATAGGAAAAACGCCGCTACTGGCGACAAGTAGCGAGATACGGCGACTGCCGCAGCTTGTGGCTCAGTAGCGCTACTGCAAACGCCGTGTCTGCGCTGAGCCTATTTGATTCCAATTAAAAACGCAGTCCACAACGTGTGGTCGCCACTAGCAGCCGCCGCAAAGGCTGTGTGTGCGAGCGGCCTTAGCTGAGAGGGTTATTTTAGGTGCATATGACATCGCACACCACACGAGACCTCGGTTTGACTTCTTATCCGAAGGAAGGCGCATACGGGGCTTCTCTCTAGTTGATTGTCGTCGTTTTAGGACCCGTCAACTACAAGGTCATTACAGCCCCCGTCTACTGCTTAGGTCTAATGCATAGGCTGCTCAGACACTACACTAATGCGACGATATTTGGGTATTAGCGGTACCCAGTTTTCCCAAGCCGCCACCCATATCAGTACTAGCTGGGGTTGCGCTGCTGAAGGGAGCGGCGAATTGCGTTGGACACACCAGTTCTCGTCTGATCGCTGAAGTTAAGCAACGCAACCCCAGCTAGTACTGACACGGGTGGCCGCTTGGGAAAACTGGGTACCGCTAGTATCCAAAAATCGTCGCATTAGTGTAGTGTCTGTGCAGTCCCTGCATCAGAACTACACTGTGGACGGGGCTCTAATGACCTTGTAGTTGAAGGGCCCTAAAACACCAACAAACAGACATCAAATGCTCTGCTTAACTTCAATGATCAGACGACAACTGGTGTGTCGAACGCAATTTGCCGCTCCCGCTTCTCTCTCACCCGAAACAAGTCAACCCACCTTGATCCAGTATCGAACTTGGAACCACTGGTGCAATAACTCCGGTACGCTACCTAATTGCACCACCAAGGCGGGTCAACTTCCTGAATTCGTACACAGTATACATTTCTTCATGGTGTTTGTGGGAAAACCAGTTTTACAGATAACGTACTGTAGGTGGAATATTTCATCAGCCTTCCAATGAGGACTTCCAGACTTGACTGTATGAGCACGGGGGATTGCTAAAAAAAAGAGGTGACGATCGAATATAAAACGCGCCCCTGGTGCGATCCTTGCATAACCATCATGGATCACAATTTTGAGGCGTAGCAATGCGGCAGTCACTGTTGCAATACTCGCAAAATTTCGAGTCAAAAATAACGGATATCGATAGTGATGCTAAGTGTGATTCAAAGTAAATACTGTAAGACTAGATAAAGATATGGTGCCTACTCATACAAGCAGCTACTAACCCTGTTCCCGCCTATTGCAGGGTCGGGTACTCATCTCTGGACCTCTAGACCTTTGGACACAAGGTCGATCGATTGGACGGTATTTTGACGCAGCCGACTGCCCACCAAAGCTGCAACCCCTATGATTACCTGTCTTCGGTCTACTGTTCGTAGGGGGATTCCCCCGACTGCAGGAGGGGGAGAGCTCTACTCTTTGCTTAGTGGAGTGGGGTAGGGATCTTTGACGTGCAAGTCACATGGTACACCACACGGGGCCTGTGAGCAGCTGCATTGCGTTGGACACACCAGTTCTCTTCTGATTACTGACGTTAAGCAACGCAACCCCCACCTAGTACTAACATGGGTGATCGCTTGGGAGCACTGGGTACTGCTAATACCCAAGTCATCGTAACAGCGCGGGTCTCTAATGACCTTGTAGTTGACGGGACCTTAAACACCAACAAACGAAACGAATTGTAACAGCGTAGTGTCTATGCATTTGATTGTGTTTCAGGGCCCTTCAACTTCAACATCATTAGAACCCCGTCCATGGCATAGTTCTACTGCAGAGACTGCTCAGACACTATACTAATGGGACGACTTTTGTGTATTAGCAGTACCCAGTTTTCACAAGCGGCCCCCATGTTAGTACTAGCTGGGGTTGCGTTGCTTAACTTCAGTGATCAGACGAGAACTAGTGTGTCCAACGCATTTTGCCGCCCCCTCTACTCCGGGCGCACTCGTCTGATCACTGAAGTTAAGCAACACAACACCAGTTGGTACTGACATAGGTGGCCGCTTGGGAAAACTGGGTACCGCTAGTATCCCAAAATCGTCCCATTAATGTAGTGTCTGTGTAGCCTCTGCGTCAGAACTACACAGTGGACGGGGGCTCTAATGACCTTGTAGTTGAAGGGCCCTAAAACACCAACAAGACAAAAATTACACCTGGGAATTTGGTTTGTACCTGGGAAATGCCACACGGGGCTACCGCTTTACTTCTCATCCACGGGAGCGGCGAGTTGCATTGGACACACCAGTTCTCGTCTGATCACTGAAGTTAAGCAACGCAAGCCCAGTTAGTACTGACATGGGTGGTCGCTCGGGAAAGCTGGGTACTGCTAATACCCAATAATCGTCGCATTAGTGTAGTGTCTGTGCAGACTATGCACTAGAACTATGCAGTGGACGGGTCTCTAATGACCTTGTAGTTGACGGGACCTTAAACACCAACAAACCAAACCAATTCTCATCCACTCGAGACCTCTCTCTCGTCGGAAAGATGGCAACCCACTTCGTTCTAGTTTCGAACGTGGAACCACTGACGCAGTAATCGAGCCCTCCACCGAGGCGGGTCCCCAATTGCCGTTCCAAAAATGGCAATTGGTTTTATAATCGTTAAATATGTTATTAATAGGTGCACCTTACCTTGCTATGATTTTTCAGGTAGACAACACAGCGGGCATGAGTAATACCCACTGTTAACGATATTCGAATATCCCAATATATTGGATAACGAAATAACAATCCGACATGTTGAGGGGTAAGAATACGTCAGCTGATTTGCCTAATCAGTTTTTCGGCATTTTTTAGGCACAGAAAAATCGAGGACATGCAAAGAAGTGGTCTGGCTTCGACGTAGTATTTTAAAATTGGACAATTTCATGTCGACCTGACACACATGGCACTTTTTGGTTCGTGGAAATAATCACCATCGGTTTGTTGTTGTTGTCCTTTTTCAATTTACACTAATGAGGGGTGAGGGGTGAAGTGAAATATTTCCAAAATTTTCATTTTTAACGCAGGTTGCACAATGGAAACACTCTGCACTTTTCAAGATGAAAACAAACACCATCCGCGAACACGTCCAAAAAAAAAAAAAAAAAAAAACCGCACCAAACACCGATAGCGTTTACAAAAATTGAGGCCATTTACCACACACCAAAAAAAATTGGGTGGAGAGAAGAAAATACCTTCGTTCCTCTCCTCCCCCTTTTCTTACTACTGTGAGTAACCTTTTTTTCATATAATATTTTATTCATGAGGGATGTTCAAAATATTTACATATTTCACTTTCAACGTCAACAGTAATGCCGGCTGCGTCATATGACTTATGGCTCCCTCCGAAACTTGACCTCTGAGTCGAATTTCAGCATGCAAACGCCTCTACTATCGCTTTTCCCGTCTACGGCAGGATAGGGTACTCATTGCAGCCCCACTGGAACGCAGATGGGCGTCAAATGTCGTATGGTTCGCTCCAACAAGACTCGGAGTCGAATTTCGTTGTTCCCGTCTAGGGCAGGATCGGGTACTCATTTCTGCCCCATTCCAACGGAACGCACATGGGCTATCTTTTGGATGGTATGTCGACGCAGCCGACAGCCAATTTAGTGCCGCAACCCCTATACCAGGGGTGACGAACCAATTTCTGCTGGTATGCCAAAAATTTAGAACGTTAAATTTCTTGATGTACTAACGTGCCAAATAGGTTGTTCCGAGAATATACAGAAGGTACTTAGGTTCAACGTTCCAAAGTAATCGGGAGATAGACTTGGATGTGACCCGTAGAATCAATGGGGGATAGCTGAAATGGAGGCAGGCAAGAGGAGTCCTGTGCGATAGGAGGATCCCAATCAAGTTGAAAGGGAAGTTCCACAGGACAGTGATTGGGCCAGCTATGCTCCATGGATCTGAGTGCTGGGCAGTGAGGAAGGGCCATGTAAATAGAATGCAAGTAGCCGAGATGCGTATGCTGCGGTACATGAGTGGCGTGTCGAGAGCTGATAGAATTAGGAATGCGTATATTAGAGGTAGGCTGGAAGTGGTGGATATCACCGAAAAGATGGGGGAGAATAGGCTGAGGTGCTATGGTCACGTCATGAGAAGAGGGGAAGAGGAGCTCGTTAGGTGTATCCCAGGAATGCAGGTGGTCGGTAGCACTCGGGGTAGGGGGAGATCAAAGTAGACGTGGGAACAAGTTGTCCGTAAGGAAATGGCAGTGTGTGGGGTGGATGGGTGTGGGAACTAGACGGGTGTAGAGGGCCAAAACCCGCAGACCCGACCCTGCCACAGGCGGGATAAGAGTATGATGATGACGAGGATATATAGAAGGTACCTCCCACTTTCGGTTTGCTAAAGGAATAAATAATAGGGAACCCATGCTTCCGGCTTGTTACAGGAAATAGAAATTCCACCAATTGATTGGTTTGGCCTTGCGGTATGGACATGTAGGGCCGGCGCGAGACGGGTTCAGCGAGTTCGCCGAACCCGGCCCCGCGCGCGGGCATCTATATCACAAAATGTAAAATGTTTTTTCCTACAAAAGGCCCAGCAAAATATTTTTGAACCCTCCCAAAGAGGGGAGGAGGCGTCTGTTAGGTCCATTAGAGAGGCGTAGACGTAGGAGCTGGCGACGTAGGACTTAGCAGACGTAGGAGCTGGTTGGTCGCAAGGATCTGGTAGTGTGTGGGGTGGGCGTGGACCTGGTAGGAGATGGGATGGAGGGCTAGAACCCGCAGACCCGATCCTGCCACACGCCGGAAGGGACCAGTTATACTTCCCATCAGACGAATTTGGTTCGTTGATGTTTTAGGGCCTTTCAATTACAAAGTCATTAGAGCCCCATCCACTGCTTATTTCTAATGCAGAGGCTGCCAGACACTACACTAATGCAACGATTTTTGGGTTTTAGCGGTACCCAGTTGTCCCAAGAGGCCATACATGTTATTACTAGTTGGGGTTGCGTTGCTTAATTTCAGTGATCAGACGAGAACTAGTGTGTCCAACGCAATTTGCCGCTCACCATCCGACGAAAGACGCACTCTGAATATCTCTCTATCTCAAGATAGCTAACCCACCTCGATGCAGTATCGAACCTGGAACCATTGACGCAGAAGTCGAGCACGCTACCTCTGTACCACCTAGGCAGGATTTTCAACACCTCACACACCCATAAATTCTCATAAAAAATTCAACAACGACCAATTTCGCGAATCCCCCCAAGTTTCCCATCTCACAAGTTTATGGTGATTAATTATTAATGAAAATTTGCGTAGAAATTTATTACGGAAGAGGGTGTAAGCGAGGGTGGATATTTTTAGGGGATGTTCCATTGACATCCTCTACTACAAGTCCCTTGTCGACCAGGGGCGTACCCAGGTATGGGGTGAAAGATTTAAAACCTCTCCCTATCACTGCCGCCCAGTGTCATCTTAACAGCATTATGGGCCACTGGAGCAAAGCAGTGTGCTGGGGCCCCTACGACAACCACTCAAGGGAATAATATGTTAATGGTCACCTGACATTCACAGATTAGAATGCGGCCCTCGGGAAAGTGCGCAGCGGGGCCCGTACGTTAAGACGGCACTACTTTTGCCAAAAATTTCAATTGATTTATGAAAAATTAGCGGGTAGCACGCTCGGTAACTGCGTCACTAGTTCTAGGTTCGATACTGGGCCGAGGTGGGTTGGCTTCGTTCGGGGGGAGGGAGAGAGAGAGAGAGGGACAGAGAGAGAAAGACAGAGAGGCCCCAAGTGCGCCTTCTTTCGGATGAGATGTAAAACCGAGGTCCCGTGTGGTGTGCGATGCCATTTGTACGTAAAAGAACCCTTTCTACTATGCAACGGGTAGAAGAGGTAAAAATTTCCAGGTGTAGGAGCTCGCCCCCCTCCCTGGCGTCGTCGGTGAATTGCCCCACCGAACAGTAGACCGACGATAAATAAACATAGGGGTTGCAGCTTTAGTTGGCAACCCGCTGCGTAAACACTGTTCATTATATCGCCCTTGTGTCCATTCAGAAGGACAATATGGGTACCCCATCCTGCCAAAGGCGGAAAAGGGTTAGGAGGTGCTTTGCTTTTTATGAAAAAAATAGGGCAGTGAGAGAAATAAAGGTTTCTTACGGAAGCGAACTGTGAATTAAAAATGGCGACGTGGGATAAAATAAATTTCGGATGTGGGGGTGGGTGCTCCTTTCCTAAGGAGACGCCCATCAGAATAACGTTGAATGGGTGCAATAACACTGTTGTTTGTGAAGGGTGAAAGGGGCTCAGTTATTTACTTAACAGCCACGTCATCTGCTTCAAATAAGCCGAGTAAAGAAAAGCACACAATAATGAAATATTCATCAACCACTTCGTTGATAACGAGCGATAAGGGAATGATGACGTCATCAAGGGCTCGTCCTCCCAGTTTTACATTACCAGTCAAAACTTACAGATGATTGACATCCATCATTAGGGCCGATGCATGCAAGGTTCATAGTCTGAACTGTAGGGGAGCAGGGCGCCGCTTCGAGATTTCAATGATAAACGGGGAGGAACACCATCAGCGCTTGCTCTAGCAATTATGCCGCCCCGGACAAAAAGACAATTTGCCGCCCAGGACAAAAGGACAAATTGCCGCCCCTTGAAGCAGCGCTCTGTTCTCACACTTACAGCCGAAATGGCATCCCTAAATTTTGGCGCCCCGGACAAATGTCCGGGTTGTCCCCCTTAGAGCGGGCCCTGACACCATCCTAGGTAGCGAAGAGTGTAAGAACTCTCTTCCCCCCCTGGCGTCAGTGCAGCAAAAGAGTCCCGAGGAATTAAATAAATCAACGATGATATAAATGAAATCTTGTCCCACGGAATGAACACATGGGCAATCTGTTGGACGGTATTTTTATGCAGCCGGCTGCCGACCAAAGCTGCAACCCCTATGCTTATTTATCGCCAGTCTACTGTTTGTTGGGGCACTATACCGACGACAGGGGCCTCCTGCACCCGGGAATTTTGCCTCATCTTCATCTACCCGTTGCATTATAGTTTAGGGTTTTCTACCGTGCAGCTGCTTTCCGGCTTTACTTCCCACCCGATGGATAGCACACTCGGGGCCCCTCCCTCGTCCGAAACCAGCTAACCCACCGCTGTTCAGTACTGAACCTAGAACTACTGACGCAGTAACCGAGCACGTGTCCAAAATGGGTGCCGAAGAAGATCGGCAAATAATCCTCACGTCTAGGCGCTCGTCCCCTGACATCAGTGCAGGAAAAGTGCCCCTCGGAATCAACTTCGTAAACAATTAATACGCATATGTTAGCAGATATGTTAACAGATCGCCCGTGTGTCCTAGTAGAGCAAAAAAATACCGGGCATCCGACCCTGCCATAGGCGGGACAAGGGCTAGTGATGATGAGGATGATTAAGGCGCTTATTTTATATTTGCAGGCAAACACTGAAGACTTCAACACCGGCGCTGGACATCGCTGTACTACATTTGACATTGCATTCATCGGTATCCTTATTCCCAAGCCCTTTTCTTTTCCCCGATTATGAGAGGTGTTGAGTACGCAGGTGTCCTTCTTGGAACTGGAAACACTCAGGCCAGCTTTTCGACTATATGTTTGTGTAGCCAGCTTCCTACCGAATGCTGAAATACTTTACCCATCCGAAAGCTCTTTACTTCTAAATATCATCTCCATCATCCATCATCTTGTAACCAGCCTGTGGCAGTTTCGCGCTTGCAGGTTCTGGCTGCAGGTTGTTGCTATTCTCTTAGAGGGCGAGGTGGTGCCAAAGGTATAACAGGTCAAGTATCTAGGATCAGTGTTCCAGAACATTGGAGAAATAGATTCGAACGTGACCCATAGGATCATTGTAGGGTAGATGAAGTGAAGACAGGCAAGGGGAGTCCTGTGTTATGGGAGGGTCCCAAGAAAGTTGGAATGGCAATTTTTCAAGGCAGTGGTTAGGCCAGCTACGCTATGTGGAGCAGAGTGTTGGACAGTGAGGAAGAGCCACGAAAAAAAAATGGAAGTAGTGGTGGTGTTTTTGGGCCCTTCAACCACAATGGTCATTACAATCCCGTCCACTGCGGAGTCTACACAGACACTACGCTGTTACAACGATTTAGGTATTAGCAGTACCCAGTGTACCCAGGCGGCCACTCATCCCAGTACTATCTGGGGTTACGTTGCTTAACCCCTAGTGGTGTGTCCAACGAAATACAGTCGCCCTAGGATGTCCAGAGCAAGTAGAAATAGGAATGAGTATATTAGAAGAAATTTGTGAGTGGGGGAGGGTTGTTGGTGTTTTAGGCCCTTCAACTACAAAGTCATTAGAGGCCCGTCCACTGTATAGTTCTAATGCAGAGACTGAACAGACAGTACGCTAATGCGACGATTTTTGGAAATTACAGTCAAACTCGGATATAACACACACCTTCGGGACTGCTTGCGTCTGTGTGTTATAACCGAGTGCGTGTTATAACAGAAACAATGCTAAATGATGCCAAAGCTATGTTAACTGAACAAAAATATGTTAATTTCAAGATGTATTCAAAAACTGGACCTAGACTTGTATACTTCAAGATGCACATACTTGCAGTCAGCTGCAATTTTGCCAGATTCCACACTGCTGAGAATTTTATCCTTTTATCATCATCATCTCACTCTTCTCCCGCCTGAGGCAGGGTCGCGTCTGCGGGTTCTAATCCTCCACTACCGCCTATCCCCACCTAGTCCCCTTCCACCCCACATGCCACCATGTCCCTTTGCACCGCCTGCACTCACACCTGGTTTGGTCTTCCTCTACCACTGGTGCCCCAAACTACCTGCAGTCCCACAATGGACCTAATAAGCTCCTCCTCATCACATGCCCATACCACCTCAAACGCTTCTCATCTTTCTGCAATATCTGCCACCCCCAAGGGAAAGTCGTTTCTAATTCTGTCAGATCGTGATAACCCACACATGTAGCGTACCATTCGCATCTCAGCAGCTTGCATTTGCCTTTCATGGGTCTTCCTAACAGCCCAAACACTCTGAACCATACAGCATAGTTCTGTAAACTTTGCCCTTCAACTTTATTGGGAGCCAGTGGTCACTTAGGACCCCACTTGCCTGTCTCCACTTCAGCCATCCTGCATTAATCCTATGAGCCACGTCAGAATCGATTTCCCCATTGCTCTGGAAAACCGATCCTAGATAGCAAAACTGTTGCACCATATAGCCTTAATTAAGCTGTGGGGTATACCGTCTAGTTTCATTTTATAGCTGTTTGTTATATCCGAGGTCTCTTACACGTTGAACATGCCATATGGTCCAAACCAGTTGTGTGTTATATGTAATATCCGAGTGTGTTATAGCCAATCAATTTCTATATACTTATGCATTAGCACTGGCTGGGACTTTCCCTTCTGTGTGTTATAAGCCGAAAAGTGTTATAACCAGGGTGTGTTATAGCAAGGTTTGACTGTAGTAGTACCTAGTTTTCCCAAGGACCACCCATGTCAGTACTAGCTGGGGTTGCGTTGCTTAACTTCAGTGATCCGACAAGATCTGGTGTGTCCAACGCAATAAGCCGCTCAGTGGGGAGGTGGGTATCACGAAAGGATGAGAGAGAATAGATTGAGGTGGTATGGGCATGTGATACAAAGGGGGCTCTTCAGGTCTATTACGGGGATACAGGTCATTGGAAGCCTCCGGGGCAGGGCAGCACCAAAGCAGACGTGGGAGCAGGTTTAATGCAAGGACATGGTAGTGTGCAGGCTGGAAGGGAACTTGGTGGGAAATAGGCGGGAGTGGAGGGCTAGAACCCGAAGACCTGACCCTGCCACAGGCGAGATAAGGGTATGAGATTGTTGATCACGTTGTTTTGCCCGTTTTTGTTTACAAGAGCAGAAGAAAGGTGAGGTGCGCGCTCGACCTTGAAACGCATGAAATCACATCACTGCAGACCGAGATAAGGACGACAATACCCTACATGGTGATCATTTTAGCGAAATTTCACCGGAAAAGGTTATGACCTTAGAATTAACAACTCCACCCAAGAGATTGAAACCCACACAATACCGCATCTGTAACTAGATATGTATCGCAATACCTTTTCCTTATTTTAGATGACCGAAAAAAAGAAATAGCCACTTAAAGACTGTGACAAAGATTTTGGACGAAAAGCCACACTTCCGGTCTGCAGATATTTCAAATGATAACATTTGGTTATTACCTGGTAATGGCCTCATTCATTCCTCTTGTGAAGAAAACGTCATGGTGAGCATTTTGGCATTTAATGCAAGGTATGGTCGTCGCCTTTTTTTTTTTTTTTTATGGCCTTTGAAGCACTTTGGTGATGTCCACAGTCATTTGTTGTCCATTCAATCCTTTCACAGTGACCCCTGAAACTGAAAGAAATGTCATATTGTACTTTTTGGAAGAACAGTATATTGTGTGCATATCACCTGTTTATCTCCTTGAAATAATCTTGGTTGTATGCATAAAAGAAGATTATAAATTGAAACAGGGGACTAGGTTTATTGTCTCCTTTCATGCCCTTTCCCTGACCTCAACTGTTGTCCTCCACTTCCGCCTGTGGCAGGGCCGAGTTCGCATTTTAGTCCCACTGGGACACGTGGGCGATCGGTTGTTTGGTGTTTTTACGCAGCCGACTGCCGTAACCCCGAAGTGTTTTGTTTCGTTGGTGTTTTAGGGCCCTTCGATTACAACGGTCATTAGGGCCAGGTCCACTGCGTAGCTCTAATGCAGTTTGCACAGACACACCACGCTGTTACAACGATTTTGGATATTAGCAGCAGGGCCGGGAGCGGCGAGTTGCGTTGGACACACCAGTTCTCGTCTGATCACTGAATGTAAGCAACGCAAGCCCAGTTAGTACTGACATGGGTGGTCGCTCGGGAAAGCTGGTTACTTATAATACCCAATAATCGTCGCATTAGTGTAGTGTCTGTGCAGTATATGCATTAGAACTATACAGTGGACGGGTCTCTAATGACCTTGTAGTTGACGGGACCTTAAACTCCAACAAACAACAACAAACAGCAGCAGGGCCGTAACGAGGGTGTGGCGAAGAAGGTGGCCACCACGGGCGCAACTGGGTTTGGGGCGCAAAATGTTTAAGTTTTTCGTCATTATTGCGTTACGGGCAAGCGAAAGTTAGACACTTGCCACAGGCGCTTCATACCCCCGTTACGGCACTAATTAGCAGTACCCAGTGTCCCCAAGCGGTCACCCATCGTAGTCCAACGCAATACAGCCGCTCTCAATCATTGTTGTTGTTTGTTGGTGTTTTAGGGCCCTTCAACTACAAGGTCATTAGAGCCCCGTCCACCGCATAGCTCTTATGCAGAGACTGCACAGACACTACACTAATGCGGCGATTTTTGGGTATTAGCAGTACCCACATTTCCGAGGCGGCGCCGCTCTCCATAACCCAGAAGTCTTAATCCCTGACCTCAAAGGACTACCTAGTTTACTGGAGAAGGAACCAAGCTCTTCACTTGGGAATGAGAAGTACATTTCATTCCATGTAGAAAGGGCTCCTCTACAGGCAGCTGTACAGGATAAGAAGTGGAAACTCAGCACAGTGCCTGTTTTGCCTAGTGGCAGATGATGACTTCCAACAAACATTCTTTGTCAGAGACAGATGGGATGCACGACGAGGAGTCCAGGAAGTGAAGCTGTGTCGCCTGGCCACCGAGACCATCGTGGGCACCATGCTGAGAGAGTATACAACTTATCAAGCTCGCTCTGATAATCAGTGAAGCCCTGAGGGTACAAGAAAATGTGCAGCCTGAAGTATTGTTACACGGTTCCGTACTGGAGTCCAAGGTCGCTTAGTTCTGGAGGCAGAACTAGGTCACCTGGTTCTGACACTATCGTCGACGTTAAGCTCAGGGGTGGGGTATACCTGGTAAATGGTGTTCTATAATATAGAAGATGGAATATGCGAAAAGAAGAGCGGCCTGGATCGAGGAGCGCCCCTGGCTCACTTTAATAATCGGTGAAACCCTAAGGACACATAGCTTAGCCTGAAGTAATTTGTCAAACGGTCCCCCATGTCACTAGGGGGTCTCTGGAATTTTAAGACATACTTAAAGGGGTCGTTGAGGATGAAGCTTTCCTATCCCTGCTTCTTGAATAATGGGTTTATTTTCTTTCTTGAGACACTTTTCATTCACCGACACCAGGGGATAACTTCTCACACCTGGAAATTTCATACAATCTTTACATTTATTAACGTAAGACCCGCCTCGGTAGCGCCGAAGGTAGTATGTAGGATTTCGGCGCCGGTGGTTCCAGGTTCGATACTGGGTGAGAGAAGCTCCGTCTATGCCTTCCTTCGGATGGGGTCTACGTCAATTGGGCGTTTATACAAATTTGGCGTATGACAATTTCGCGTACGTCAATTTGGAGTACATACAAATTTGGCGTACATACCGATCTCTTGGGTGCCCAAATTTGTTCAAAATTGAACCGGTCATAACAACAGTCATTGCAGGGTAATAGAACAAGGAATGCCTACCATAATTGTTATAGGGCCCTAATGACCTTTGAAGTCGATGGGCCCTAAAACACAAACCAACCCAACTGTTTTTACGGGACCGTTGCAATGACTTATGACCATGTGTGGATCTAGGATGGGGTTTTTGGGGTTGCAACCCCTCCCATGCACATATAAACTTATTTGCATAATATGTAAGGTTTAGCTCAACCCCCCCCCCCCCCCCCCGACGAAAATCCTGGATCTGCCACTGGTTATGACAGTTGCAATTTTGAACAAATGTGTGCACCCAAGAGATCGGTATGTACGCCAAATTGCCATGCGCCAAATTGACGTGATCCCCTTCGGATGAACGTATGAGAACCCTCTGTACTACGGCCCGGATAGAAGAGGAAAAATTCCCAGGTGTAGAAGCTAGGTGGAATACCCTAACGAACAGTAGGCCAACGATAAATGAGCATAGGTGTTGTAACTTTGGTCGACAGCCAGGTGCATCACAATACCGTCCAACAGCTTACCCATGTGCCCATTCAGAGGGACCAGGAGCGGATCGGGGGGCACTTCAAAAAAGCGCGTCCCAAATATTTTTCAATATTCAGAATCACTTAGTATAAATCTAGCAGTTACAATAGGTCCTCTACTGCCCCTTAGTCAATGTCCTATCTTCAGTGGTTTAGCCAATGCTTGTTCTAGGTTTTGCCTTATGTTTGTGTCTATTCTGGCTTTTGGCGTTTTAGCTTGGGGGCTTATTGTGTTGGACACACCAGTTGTCGTCTGATTACTAAAGTTAAGCAACGCAACCCTAGTTAGTACTGACATGGGTGGCCGCTTGGGAAAAATGGGTATTGCTAACACCCAAAAATCGCCTGTGCAGAATCTGCATTAAAGCTCTGCAGTGGACGGGACTCTAATGCTCTTGTAGTTGAAGGGCCCTAAAACACCAACAAGCCAAAAAAAGCCCTTTTACCTTCATGTCTGTTTTGGCTTTTGTATTTCTACTTCTGTGACCATTTTTGGTCTTTAGACGCTCTTTTAATGCCTTCCATGATGCTGGGATGGCACTCTACACCCCCACCACCGTATGACCGACTTTTTGCGCCCTAATGACTAAAGCAGTTGTGGGCCCTAAAAACTGGTTTAGCCAACCTACAGTTTGCACTGCAACTGTTGGAC
Source organism: Trigoniulus corallinus (assembly GCA_013389805.1). Classification (NCBI taxonomy): domain Eukaryota; kingdom Metazoa; phylum Arthropoda; class Diplopoda; order Spirobolida; family Trigoniulidae; genus Trigoniulus; species Trigoniulus corallinus. The sequence continues at coordinate 22,504,367 of JAAFCE010004209.1, read as the reverse complement.
TGGCAGTACAGAAATTGGGATAGGAATACAAAAATGCCTCATCAGTTGCAAAGTTGAATCATGCATCAGTTGAAATATGCGCCCCATTGAAACACTGAGGGAGAAATTGCTGCATTGCTCACCTCTGGATCCGTCCCTGAGAGGGACAAACGTGGGTACTTGACCCTGCCATAGGCGGGATAAGGGTTAATAGTTGCGTTGCTTGCTTTACTTTTATGACCTACTACACAAAATAACCGACATTTTTCATATTAAATAATACATGGTGTGTTAACCGGTTTTGCGTCACTGGGCTGATGAAAGTCATTTATTGATGCAAAAGGTCGACGACGTCATGATTAAATAAGAGTTCTTATAGCAAGTTTCTCATCAAAACTGGAATTAAGGACGATCCTCAATTTAAACGGTGGGCTTCACTATCTTAGCCAGACCGCGCTCCAATAACCGGCGCACCTTCAAGGTGGAAAAAATAATAAACAGCACCCTTTAATAAACGGCGCACTGTTTATTAACGGTACTGAATTCATCATCATTGTCACAATACCCTTATCCCGCCTGTGGCAGGGTGGGGGTCTGTGGGTCCGCTAAACATGTTCTGACTGTGGTCACCCCAGCGATGCATCTGGATTGTTGTTGTTTGTTGGTGTTTTAGGGCCCTTAAACTACAAAGGTCATTAGAGCCCCGTCCACAGCACCTTATGCAGAGACTGCACAGACACTACACTAATGCGACGATTTTTGGGTATTGGCAGTACCCAGTTTTCCCAAGCGGCCACCCATGTCGGTTCCAGCTGGGGTTGCGTTGCTTAACTTCAGTGATCAGACGAGAACTGGTATGTCCAACAGCACCCTCCAATAAACGGCGCAACAAAAAAACCCTTTGAAAAAAAAAAAAAAAAATTAACGGCGCGCCGTTTATTAGAATAAATACGGTAACATTCAGGCTCGGGAGAAAGCGATTTGCCCACCTCGGTGGCGCAGTAGGTAGCACACTCGGTAACTGCGTCACTAGTTTTAGGTTCGATACTAGACCGAGGTGGGTTGGCGTCTTTCGGGCGAGAGAGAGGCCCCGAGTGCGCCTTTCGGATGAGAAGTTAAACCGAGATCCCGTGTGGTGTACGATGACAGTTGGGCATCAAAGAATCCACTCTACTATGCAACGGGTAGAGGAGGCAAAATTTCCAGGTGTAGGAAGGAGCTCGCCCACTGGCGTCGTTGGAATGTCCCAACGAACGTTGCAGCTTTGGTCGGCAACCGGCTGTGGATAAATACTGTCCAATATATGGCCCATGTGTCCAATCATAGGGACAAGATGGGTACCCGACCCTGCCATAGGAGGCAAGAGGGTTAGGAGTTGCTCTAATTGCTTTGCTAGGGAGAAAGCTACCCAAGGCAGGGTCGTGTACCCATTTGTCTTGCGGTAAACTGCAGCACACAGACGAACGGTTGGACGATATTTTTATGCACCCGGCAGTTATTTCCACCCGCACCGTGAAAGGGTGATTGGAGGGACGACTAGAGCTTTAGGGCTGACTAGAGGTTTTGTGGAGCTTCTGGGAAAAGTTCTTTGAGGACCTCCAAAATTGTTTTCAAAAAACAAAAGTATTTTATTGAAAAGTCTCAGACATTTGACAGCGCAAGACTTTAGTGTGAGATCGGAAAAATTGACGTGTGAGCCGGCCCGCGTGTCATCAACAAAAACATGCTCCACCGGGACACGCAAGTGGTATCTATTGAACGGTATTTTTCCTCAGTCAGCTACCAAGGAAATGTCTCAACCTATTTCCTTGTTTATTGGCTGTCTATTTTGAATCTTTGGGGCACTTACCCCTACAGATATCAGGGATAGGACGAACTCCACCACTTCGTATATCTAATTCCATATTGAAAGGATTCTTTTACAATTTGTGGGGACTTTGGGCATATCCCAACGGGGTCACGGCTTCCCATCACACAATGAAGGGGCATTTGGGGATTTGTCCCACTCCATCTCTCTGTCTCCATGCCTCTGTCTGTCCTCCTGTCCTCTGTTTTCTTGCCTCTCTCTCTCTCTCCCTGTCCCTGTCTATCTTTCTGTCTCTCACTCTCTGTCTTCCTGCCTCTCTCTTTCACTCTGTCTTCCTGCCACTCTTTCACTCACTCTCCCTTTCTGTCTTTCTGTCTCACTCTTTCCGTGTTTTCCTGCCTCTGTCTCTCACTCTCTGTCTGCCATTCTGCCTCTGTCTCTCACTCTCTGTCTGCCACTCTGCCTCTGTCTCACTCACTCTCTGTCTGCCACTGTCTCTCACTCTCTGTCTGCCACTCTGCCTCTGTCTCACTCACTCTCTGTCTCACTCACTCTCTGTCTGCCACTCTGCCTCTGTCTCACTCACTCTCCCTT
>JAAFCE010004209.1:22468111-22501977 GCA_013389805.1 Trigoniulus corallinus | reverse complement strand
TCTGCCTCTGTCTCACTCACTCTCCCTTTCTATCTTTTTGCCTCTGTATCACTGTTTTCTTGCCTCTGTCTCTCACTCGCTCTCTGTTTTCCTGCCCCCCCCTCTCTCTCTCGCTGTCTTACTGCTTCTGTCTGTGTCTTCCTGCCCATGTCTCGCTCCTTCTGCCTTTCTTACTCTGTCTCATATTCTCCCTCTTTGTGTCTCCTTTTGTGCCCCCCACCCGAAAGCATTCACCTCAGCCTGGATCGAATCTGCCACCACAAGTTAAGCGCCACCAAGACGGGCATTGGCTGCAGAAAGCATCAGACGTTAGCATAAGCCTTTACAGGAATTGAGCCCGCGACGATACTATCCACATGTTGACATTTAAGTACGAGTTACCGCCATCGATACTGAGCAAGTAGACAAAGGGAAGAGATGGGTTCAACTGGCAGAGAGACGAATAGTTTGATTTCCACGAAGAGAATGCTACTTGGCATGCAAAGAGTTGGTCACTCACAATGAATTGCAATTGTACCAATGCTCTACAAACCCTGTGAAAGGGAGACGAGGCAAATGTCGCCATTACGTTAAAAAGAATCCTGACTGATGTAACATACAGGCTCATTTTTATATATGTTACTGAAAACCACTCGCGGTAAATAGTGGCAGGACATTCAGAATACCGACTAATCATTCTGTTTTCGACACAAACCCAATAATAGGAGTCGCTGTCTCTGGAATTTAGTTTATTGATGAGTTCTTCACGTCATGACGATGTCTTCACTGCACAGCAGCGATGCTATGCGTGTTAGCTTCCATTTCCAAATCAACACGGAAAGTAGGTCGAACTGCTTTAAGTCTTTTTGAGGTTCCTTCGGTTACCAAATTCAGATAAATAAATTCAAATTCTATAGATATATGCAGAAATGGTTTCATAATTGAATTATCAGACAGTCGAACCGAGTAATGAAATCATCAATGCCGCTGTCGATTTAGAATGGCGAGCGTCGTAGCCACAAAAAACGAATTTCTAAATATTACTATGGCCTTACGATGACATTACTGCCGTCGATAATTTGTAATCGAAATTGTGCCCAAAACGTTTAATATTAGATTCCGCTTTTCACAAAATATGATATTAACGATATGATTATTCAATTGCGTTTTTGAGTTAACGCACGCCCCCACACACCAAACCATCTTTGTCAGCTATCAATCTAAAAAGAATTGGTACAGATTTTCTTACTGTAATACCTTACATAAAATTCGCTTACCATTTCACGTTGATAACTAGTCGAACTGCGATAATATCCAATTAATATAGTAGTAATCACAAAGAACACAATCTTAATTCTGTTTTCTTGAGTGCCACCAGTGACGTGACAACAATCGCCATGTTTTTCCCCACTGTATTGATTTTCCGCTTGCTTTTCTAGTCTCACACTCTTAGCGACTGGATGGTGGGTGGATGGGAAGGCTGGCTGGTTGCTAGGTAACATGACCGAGCATATCGATCGACCGATTAGAACGATATTGTAGAATGGAATTTTTTTGAAATTGCAAATGGCGCCACTTCAATTCTGAATTGTGATACTCGCATTCATTTCATTATTCTCTCCATGCAATCTTCATTGATTTCGAGAAGGCTTATGACAGTGTTCCACGGCAAGTAGTTTGGGAAGCATGGGTTTATTCGGATTGCGTTGGACACACCAGTTCCCGTGAGATCACTGAAGTTAAGCAGCGCCAGCCCACATCAATACCAACAAGGGTGTTTGGTAAAGAACGTTGGGTGTTGCAAATTAACCCTCTCCTTTGTCCTTTCACCTTCCACCTCATCTCCCGCGGGCAGCCTCCTGAGGGTTCATCCTGTTATGGCTGCCTGGCTTACTCCCCAACCCACAAACTGATCCAGGATAGTGAAGAGTCTAGCTTTCAATGAGTACCTAGCTTTCAATTTTAGTGGCCAGGGGCAAGAGGAGGAGTTACGTTGTGGGGGAGAGGTGATACCGGTGGTGCAGGAATTTCGCTATCTAGGATCAGTTTTCCAGAGTAATGGGGAGATTGATTCTGACGTGACCCGTCGGATTAATGCAGGATGGCTGATGGAGATAGGCAAGTGGGGGACTAGTGCGACCGACAGGTCCCAATAAAGCTGAAAGGCAAAGTTTACAGGACTGTCGATAGGCCCACTATGCTGCATGGCTCACAGTGCTGGGCAGTTAGGAAGAACCATGAAAGGCGAATGCAAGTGGCGGAGATGCAAATGCTGCGCTACATGTGTGGGGTGTCATGATCCGACAGAATCCGAAACAATTACGTTAGAGGTAGCTTGGGGGTGGGAGACATTGCAAAGAAGATGAGAGAAAAGCGTTTGAGGTGGTATGGGCATGTGATGAGGAGGGGAGAGGAGGAACTTATTAGGTCCATTGTGGGACTGCAGGTAATTGGGGGAAGTAGGGGTAGAGGACGACCAAAACAGACGTGGGAACAGGTGGTGCAAATGGACATGGATGCGTGCGGGGTGGAGGGGGACTTGGTGGGGGATGGGCGGGAGTGGAGGATTAGAACCCGCAGACCCGACCCTGCCTCAGGCGGGAGAAGGGCGAGATGATGATGATGATGATTCCTATAGGGCAGAATATGTATCACAGTTCCATAGCCAGTGTAAGGACTCCTTTGAGAAATACTGGAGGCTTTCTATTGAAGGTTGGAGTACACCAGGGTTCAGCACGAAGCCCATACCTAAAGTGAAAAGATTTTCCAGAGGGAAAAGCGCGACAGGGACTTTTGGTGAGTGCCCCCAAGTAGGGGTGGTGAGACATGCTTTCCTGAAGAGCAAAGAACAAAATTTTTGGCTTTGTACCTACTGTACCTTATAGCTTGAATGTGTATCCATCCAGCATAGGATGCATCATCATACTGTTATCCCGCCTGCGGCAGGGTCGGGTTTGCGGTTTTTAGCCCTCCACCTCTCACACTGCCATCGCCTTACGGACAACCTGCTCTCATGCCTGCTTCGGTCTCCCCCTGCCCCGGGTGCTGCCGAGCACCTGCATTCCTGAAATGGACCTAACGAGCTCCTCCTCTCCTCTTCTCATTACGTGCCCATACCATCTCAACCTATTTCCTCATTTTTTTCGGCGGTCCACCACTCCCATGCTACCTCTAATATGCGCATTCCTAATTCTATCAGCTCTCGACACCTCACTCATGTACCGCAGCAGTCCCATCTCAGCTACTTGCATTCTGTTGACGTGGCTCTTCCTTACTGTCCAGCACTCTGATCCATATAGCATAGTGTGCCTAACCACTGCCCTGCAGAACTTCCTTTTCAGCTTGATTGGAACCCTCCTATCACACAAGACTTCACTTCCCTGTCTCCACTTCAACCATCCCCATTCGTTCTACCGGTAACAGGACGTGTCCAACACAGGATGCCTGATGATTTAATTTCAAGCAGACAATGATCAGTTGCCAACCTAGAAGGATCATTCTGTGTGGGTGCTCTGTTTTTGTTGTTGCTGTTTGTTGGTGTTTAAGGTCCCGTCAACTACAAGGTCATTAGAGACCCTGGGTGCTCTGTACACGTATTTCATTGACGAGTGAATGCTTCTGAGAAGTTGCCGACAAAGTGGGACAAACGGGCGTCCCGCCGTGACAAGAGAGGGACGGCGAGACATTAAGTCTGAAATTGGGACTGTCCCGCCTATTTCGGGACGTCTGATCACCGTATCATACCCCTTAATTTTGGTTATGGACGAACTGCTGACGGGAGTAGAAGAACGGGACCCTCAGTACATATTATTTCCAGGCGATGTAGGGAAACATAGTGACACCAGACATCAAGCAGTGAAAGGCCTAAATGATATTAGAGCACGTCCATTTGGGACGTACTTTTTGGCGGCCCGCTGGTGACTTGTTGTTTGTATGTTGGTGTTTTAGGGCCCTTCAACCACAAGGTCATTAGAGCCCCGTCCACAGCATAGTTCTTATGCGGAAACTGCACAGACACTACACTAATGCGACGATTTTGGGTATTAACAGTACCCAGTTTTCCCAAGCGGCCACCCATGTCAGTACTAGCTGGGATTGCGCTGCTTAACTTCAGTGATCAGACGAGAACTGGTGTGTCCAACGCAATTTGCCGCTCCCTCACACTGGTGTCAAAGGTTCAAGAGGTAAAGTACTTAGGATCAGTGCTCCAAAGCAGCGGGGAAATGAGGTTCGGATGTGATCCGTGGAATCATTGGGGGATGGTTGAAGTGGAGACAGGCAAGCGGAGTCCTGTGTGATAGGAGGGTCCCAATCAAATTGAAAGGAGTTTTGAAGGGCAGTGGTTAGGCCAGCTATGTTTAAGGATCAGAGAATTGGGCAGTGAGGAAGAGCCACCACGTAAAGAGAATGCTAGTAGCCGAGAAGCAAACGGTGTAGTAAATGATTGGGATGTCAAGAGTTGATAGAATTAGGAATGAGTATATTAGACGTAGCCTGGGAGTGGGGGGACATCACAAAAAAAGGAGGGAGAGTAGGTTGAGGTGGTATGGGCACGTAATGAGAAGAGGGGAGGAGAAGCTCGTTAGGTCCATTTCAGGAATGCAGGTGGTTGGAAGTACCCTGAGCATGGGGAGACGAAGCAGAGACAAAGCAGACGTGGGAGCAGATTGTCGTTAAAGATCGGGTATTGTGTGGGTTGGACGGGGACCTGGTCGGAGATAGACGAGAGTAGAGGGCTAGAGCCCGCAGATCCGACCCCTTGTGTCCATTCAGAGGGACAAGAAGGGTATCTGACCCTGCCATAGGCGGGGAAAGGGTTAGGAGTTGCTGGTATATATAAAGGTGGTTCATAGTGGAGGATTGTTGCAGTCGTCGGTTGTTACAGGTTCGATACTGGATCAAGGTTGGTTGATTTCTTTCGGATGAGACAGAGGCCCCGAATGCGCCTTACGACGGATGGAAAGTCAAGCTGTGCCCTATATCATTTGCAAGTAAATGAACCCTCTCTACTGTGCAACGTGTAAACGAGGCAAAATTCCCGGGTGTAGAAGCTTGATGGCGCTGTGTGCTGTCTTAATGCATGGGCCCGCTGAGCACTTGCTTGGCCCCCCCCCCCCCCCCGAACCTAGGGGCCCCATGCTAATCTGTGCGTGTAAAGTTACCATTTACATACTGTAGTATTGCTCGGGTACTGCTTTGCCAGGGGGCCCATCATGCTGTCAAGACGGCACTGGTGGAGCGCCCCAACGAACAGTGGACCGACGATAAATAAGCATAGCGGTTGTAGCTTCGGCCGGCAGCCAGCTGTGTAAAATTACCGTCTAAAAGATCACCCGTGGCCCATTCACATGCTCAAGGATGGGTACCCAACCCTGCCTTAGGCGGGAAAAGGTTTAATAGTGATTGCTCTTTAATAATAGCGGAGTGAGTCAGCGGAAGCGAAGTGTTAGTAGGCAGAAGCGACGTTAGTCAAGGTTGGAAAGTCGTCTGATCAGTGACGTTGACTTCGTTAGCTTTTTTCGTCGAATTTTCGTTCCGAAATTACGGCTGAAAAGGGGTTAGCAGCGCGTTGTAGTTGCTAGTAATAAATGGCAGCGAGTTGATACTGGTGGCGGATCATGGGGACCACTTCAAAAACTTGCGCCCCAAATATTATTAAACATTCAGAATCCATTTGTATAAATTTATCTAGCAATTACAATAGGTCCTCAATGGTCCTTTAGACAATGCCCCATCTTCAGTGGGGCACACCAGTTCCCTGGAGATCACTGAAGGTAAGCAATACAAGCCCACGTTAGTACCAACATGGGTGGTTGGTAAAGAACGTTGGGTGCTGCCTTAATTTTCCCTCTCCTATATCCTCTAGACCTACTCTCCCGCCAGCAGCCTCCTAAGGGTTCAGCCTGTTGTGTTTGCTTGGCTTACTCCCCAACCCGTTAGCATGAATGTACAGTGGTTTAGCCATCTGCAGATTGGACTGCAACGGGGGGCGGGGGAGCCACTGCTGTATTGCTCACTCCCCTGGATCCGCCCCTGGTTGATTCCTAGGGTGAAATAGCTCAACGTCCGTCCCGAGTTACGAGGAGCGATGCCAGGGTCACCAATCACCCCGGGCAACTTCTTAGTGAGACAGACGCCCAGCGGGTCTGAAGCCGGCAGAGTCGAGTTGCCAAGAGACAGAAACAATCAACACCTTCCACTTTCAACTCTCCTCCATACAGAAATGATCGGTACCGTGCTAGACCACTGCATCAGGGGTTCCGGGTTGGATACTGCGCCAAGGTAGGCTGGCACCATTCGGACGAGAGAGAGGCCACGAGTGTGCCTTTTTTCGGATGGGGAGTAAAGCTATGGCCCCGCGTGGTGTACGATGGCATTTGCATATAAAAGAACCCGCAACTACACACCGGGTAGATAAGGCAAAACATTTTCAGGTGTAGGACCTGACCTCTGTGCTGTTTTGGGGTCCCATGCTAATCTGTGTATAAGCAGTGACCATTTACATTCTATTCTTGCGGTGATTGTCGTAGGTACCCCAGAACATTGCTTTGCGCAAGGACTCCCCCCTGGCGTCGGTGGAGTGCTCTAACGAACAGTAGACTGACGATAAATAGTCATAGATGCTGCAGCTTTAGTCAGCAACCGGCTGCGGAAAACACTGTCCAATATATCACCCTTGTGTCCATTCAGAGTGACAAGATGGGTACCCGACTCTGCCATAGGCCAGAAAAACGATTAGGAGTTGCTTGAAGTTTGACTGCGCGCGCTCAACTTACACTCAAGCGAAGCGTAAGTTGGGTGAAGCGACGTTATTCAGAGTTGAATTGTCGTCTGTTCAGTGACGTCAGCACCAGTGTCGAACAGATTTCGGAAACATTTTTAGTCTCATTTTCGTTGGATTTGTAAAAAAGTAACACCTAGTTATTACTACAATTGAATAAACCTATAACTGTCCATCGAACGAAGAAATTGTTCCAATGGAATGCATATAAGGCATAATTTGAAGTGAGACAGACGGCTGGGAACGGTGGCGTGTTCCTGTAATCCAGCTACTTGGAAGCCGGAGTCAGAGGATGGTTTGAGGGCGGGGGTACTGTTGGTCAACGTCCTATGTTGATCGGGCGTCCACACTAAGCTCGGCATCAATATGGTACTCCCGGAGGAGTTCGGGAAAACCAGGTTGACTAAGGAGGGGCGAACCGGGTCAGGGCGGAAACGCAGCAGCCAAAAGCCCCCGTGTTGAGCAGTAGTGGGATCGCGCCTGTGAATAGGCGGTGTTCGACAGCCCGTCCGATATAATCGGACCTGGCTCTTTTGTTTTTTTTTTTTCTATTTTTTTTAGTCGTTCGACGGGTATTCCTCATTATGAAATTTCTAAATCCCCAAAATTCTGCTCCAATTTTTAGAAGTCGCAATGGTCTCTGTTCACAAGGACTGAATATCTTATACCGCATTTACACATTCGCGAATAAGACGAGTCGAATGACGAGGCGAGACTTTCGTCGAAATGTTCGCATTCATTCTTTGGATAAGGAATGACTGTTCACACATTCGCCGAATATCTCGTCAGATGGTCATTCTCCAATCACCTCGTCGCTAGCGCCCTTTGACTCGTATTGTCTCGACAGCTAGTCATTCTCAAATCGCCTCAGGTCACTCGCGCCCTTTGACTCGTGTGAAAAAAACCGCTTCCAACACGAGCGCCACGAATGGCGAGGCGAACCGCGAGGTGAATGACGAATGTAGTGTTCACACATTCGTCGAACATGCTCGCCTCGCCACTCGCCTCGTCGTATTCGCGAATGTGTAAATGCGGTATAAATGCGGTATCATACGGCATTTACACATTCGCGAAGGCGAGACTTTCGGCGAAACATTCGCATTCATGCTTTCGATGCGAATGACTGTTCACACATTCGCCAATGTCCCGCCAGATGGTCATTCTCCTATCGCCTCGGGTCACTCGCGCCCTTTGACTCGTATCAAAAGACCGCTTTCAACGCGAGCGCCACGAATGGTGAGGCGAACTAAGGTTAATTTAGTAACCACGAGGTGAATGTGGTGTTCACACGTTCGTCGAACATACTCGTCTTACTCGCGAATGTGTAAATGCGGATAGTTAGTTCGTTGGTGTTTTAGGGCCCTTCAACTACAATGGTCATTAGAGCCCAGCGGTATTAGGGATAACTTGAAGTGGGGAACATGAGAAAGTAGATTGAGGTGGTATAGTCATGTTATGAAAAGAAGGGAAGAGGACGACCTGGTTAGGTCCATTTTGGGTGGTGCAGGTTATTGGAAGCACCCGGGGCAAGGGAAAACGAAAGCCGACGTGATACCAGGTTCTACGGACAGACGGGGAGCGGCGAATTGCGTTGGACACACCAGTTCTCGTCTGATCACTGAAGTTAAGCAGCGCAACCCTAGCTAGTACTGACATAGGTGGCCGCTTGGGAAAACTGGGTACTGCTAATACCCAAAAATCGTCTCATTAGTGTAGTGTCTGTGCAGTCTCTGCATAAAAACTATGCTGTGGACGGGGCTCTAATGACCTTTGTAGATGAAGCCCTAAAACACCAATAACAAACAAGCAACTACGGACAGAGATGGAGGGGGGTTGTGGATTTGTTTGTTGGAGTTTAAGGTCCCGTCAACTACAAGGTCATTAGAGACCCGTCCACTGTATAGTTCTAATGCAAATACTGCACAGACACTACACTAATGTGACGATTATTGGGTATTAGCAGTACCCAGCTTTCCCGAGCGACCACCCATGTCAGTACTAACTGGGCTTGTGTTGCTTAACTTCAGTGATCAGACGAGAACTGGTGTGTCCAACGCAACTCGCCTCTCCCGGGGGTTGTGGAATGGTCATGCGGAGCCGACGGGGACCGGGTAGGGGATAAGGATAGTAGATTGAGGTGGTATGGGCAGGGCCGTAACGAGGGCGTGGCGAAGAAGGCGGCCGCTACGGGCGCAACTGGGTTTTGGGCGCAAAATGTTTGTCTTTTGTGATTATTGAGTTAGGGGCAAACGAAAGCTGGGCACTTGCCACAGGCGCTTCATATCCCCGTGGGAGCGGCGAATTGCGTTGGACACGCCAGTTCTCGTCTGATCACTGAAGTTAAGCAGCGCAACCTCATCTAGTACTGACATGGGTGGCCGCTTGGGAAAACTGGGTACCGCTAATACCCCAACATCGTCGCATTAGTGTAGTGTCTGTGCAGTCTCTGCATTAGGACTACGCAGTGGACGGGGCTCTAGAGACCTTGTAGTTGAAGAGTCCTAAAACCCCAAAAAAGCACTGGGTATGGGCATGTATTGAGACGAGCGGAGGAGGAGCTCGTTAGGTCCATTACAAGAATGCAGGTGGTAGGAAGCACTAGGGGCAGTGGAGACCAAGGCAGACGTGGGAATAGGTTGTCCGTAAGGGTATGGTTGTGTATGGGGTGGACGGAGACCTGGTGGAAGATAGGCGGGAGTGGAGGGCTACAACCCGCTGACCTGATCCTGTCACAGGCGGGATAAGGGCGTTATAATGAGAATTGTCACAGTTCGCAATATAACGCGACGTCTTCTTGGAATTTCGCCATGACGTAATTGGTGTTGTCGTAATGGTGGCTGTGTATTGCGTCACGTAAGCGCGTCACTACCTAATCTGTGACCTATTTTCGACTGTTGGTTTTTCAGTCTACCGCTCCGTTATTGAATTTGAGTTTCCTGCTGTAGAGGACACATTTAAGACCAGCCGGCAGAAGAATTCCTTCAACTGTAGGTCTGAACATATCAATTTTGTGTCGGATTTTATCTTCCTGCTGCCACATTTCTGTAAGTAGATCTAGTTCGATTTAAGTGGTTCGAAATTTAACGGGTTGAAGTTGCGACAGACATAACAATCGATATTCTTTAGTCGAATTCAGGAACGTTAAATTTTAATAAGTAGACCAAAAAGTATATTCATACTATTGCATTTAAAAACTATTTCAAGACTACAACTTACATATGCATGAAGTCATAGATATGACAGTGTACGTTTTAATTTGAATACCTTTTCTCATAATGTGTTAACCATTTCTTCACAGCGTATAAATTAGACACATTTTGGTGAAGTTAACAATTTAAAGATGTCATCAAGCACAAATCCAATTCAAGAAATCGAAGCTCATTATCGTGTTGAAAGTCAGACCGAGAAATTAAAACGAAAAACCAAGGAGGCACCGTTCATGGCAATAGGTAACTAAAGTGATAACGCCAAAATACGGTAGTACAGTACAGTAGAACTCCAATTATCCGAATCAATTGGGACCGGACCCCATTCGGATAATTGGATTTTTTCCGAAAAAAGGGTCTAAATGGGAGAAAATGGGACGTGTACGTGTACCATACTGTAAATGGAAGTCATTGCTTGCTGAACATCTCGGTCAAAGTAAGCTGTTTGACTATCAGGATCCGTTTTCAGGCAGCCAAGTCGCGCATTGTTTTGAAAATCGCAGTACGTTTCCTCATAATTTTTTTTCTGAAATTCTGAAAGCGATTCGGATGATAGGAGTTCGGAAAATTGGAGTTCTACTGTATTTCATTTTTGTCACCAAGACCCTCTTTGTCATTACCCATTTATTGATAATTTTCTTCCTCAAAAACGCTATGTGATGTAGAAATTTCCCATGAGGGCAGGCCCGGCTCGTGAGTTTCAGCCACCCAAAGCAAGTGGGTGCATCACCGCCCCCATGAAATTTTATAGTTGTAAATTGTCCGAGCATCCCTGACGCCCTTGGCATGACCTTACTATGACTGCAACAAGGCGCCTCGAGAAAGCCAACATTTATACAATCAGAAGTTTGGGAACCCCAGGACTATGAACATTTTAAATGACCAGTAGACTGCATGGCAAAGTTGCGGCAAGTTGCGTTGGACACACCAGTTCTCGTCTGATCACTGAAGTTAAGCAACGCAAGCCCAGTTAGTACTGACATGGGTGGTCGCTCGGGAAAGCTGGGTACTGTTAATACCCAATAATCGTCGCATTAGTGTAGTGTCTGTGCAGTATATGCATTAGAACTATACAGTGGACGGGTCTCTAATGACCTCGTAGTTGACGGGACCTTAAATTCCAACAAACAAACAAATTGAAATTTGCCTCCCTAGGCAGCCGCCTAGGTCAGGTACCCATCTCGTTTGGTTCCCGAGTGGTCGGGTATCCATCTTGTCCCTCTGAATAGACACAAGGGCGATATATTGGACATTGTTTTTTTCGCAACCGGTTGCCGACCAAAGCTGCAACCCCTATGCTTATTTACCGTCAGTTTACTTTTCGTTGGGGCATTCCACTGACGCCAGGGAGTGAGCTGCTACACCTGGGAATTTTGCCTCATCTACCCGGTGCATAGTAGAGAGGGTTCTTTGACGTGCAAATGATGTCGTACACCATGTGGGACGTTGATTTTACTTCTAATGGAAGGCGCACTTAAGACATCTCTCCTGCTTGAAAGAAGCCAACTCACGGTGGTCCAGTATCGAACCTAGAACCACTGACGCAGTCACCCAGCACGCTAAACACTGTGCCGTCGAGATGGGATGTGCTCATTTGAAAATGGTGATAGATATTAAGAGTACCAATAGAGGGGTGTAATCACATAAAGCCTATGGGTTTAAAATCGGTGCCTGAAGAATCTGTACTGATAGGAGGGGTGCATCCTTTAGACCAATGTTTTTCAACCAGAGTTCCTTGAGGTCCGCCCATGGGTTCCTCCAATGGCAAGATAAAATGTAAAAATAACAATGAAAACCCAAGAAACGAGAACGACTTTTGTCTGTCGAAGATGAACTTCGGGTGTCTCTCTCAAACATTAGGCCACGAATTCAACTCCTCATGCTAAAACACACACCTGTATCAATTAATGTTTTTTTTCTGTCACTGTATGGGGTTCTGCGAAAGGTCTAAATGTTCCAAAGGGTTCCGTTCCAATAAAAAGGTTGAAAAATACTGCTTTAGACAAATGTGCCCATAGAGAGGTTTTACTGCAGTTGAAGGTCATTGCTCAATACGTGCGGTTACATTGTCACGTTATAATGAGGAAGCTGAATATTTTGTCACTGATACGAGAGTTCCTGTCATTGGTCATCCTTTCACTTGTTATCCTTGCAGGAATTACTGGTGCGTTATTAGGAGTGGTTTATGGAGCTTTAAGATTCAAGAAACGTGGGCAGATGTCGCCATCCATTTACCTGATTCACCTTCGAGTGGCTGCTCAAGGAGCTGTGGTCTCTGCCGTCACCCTCGGCGTTGCTTATTCACTTTTAAGGGATTATGTGTTCACGACTGACCACAAAAAGGACACAACCTCCTAGTTTATAATATTCAGCCCCCCAATTTCAGCGATGTAAATAGCGAAGTAATGTCCTGATTAAATGTACGACCTGCTTCTCCTCCATTAAGGTGTTAGACTGACACTTTGTTTGCCTGCAGTCAACTGGTACACAACTGCACCAGTGCTTATTTTCTCTCCAAATATGAATCGGTGACGTTTAAACTGAAACCCTATTTCGCATTCATAGGGATAAATTAATTTGTAGGTAGGTGATAATCAAATTTAAATTTATAACTTGTTAAACTGCAAATTACACGGCAGTCGACAGCCAATAAAACATTTATGTGAAGCACCTCTTTTTAAGGTGCTGAAATGGCAGGTATTTGCCAGCCATTATATGTAATTATGTCGTCAGATTAAATTTACGTTTTGAAATTTTCAGATGCGTTTAGGAGTGTTGAACTCCTGAAGGTAATACCTGGCGTGAGTGGCTGCTTGAGAACACTGGGTACTGCTGATACTCAAAAATCGTCGTAACAGCGTAGTGTCTGTGCAGACTCTGCATTAGGACTCTAATGACCATTGTAGTTGAAGAGCTCTAAATACGGAGTCGAATATTGTATTGGACCTAACGAGCTCCAGCATGCCTATACCACCTCACTGTATTCTTTATCTTTTCCGCGTCTTCCACTCCCCAACTACCCCTAATATGATAATCATCATACGCGTATCCTACCTAAGGCAGGGTCGGGTCTGCGGCTTCTAGCCCTCCACTCTCGTCCATCTCCCACCAAGTCCCCGTCCACCCTGCACATTACCATATCTTTACGGACAACCTGCCCAAATGTCTGCTTCGGTCTCTCCGTGACCTGGATACTTCTAACCATCTGCATTCCTGAAGTGGACCTAACGACCTCCTCAGCCCCCACGACCCCTCTCTGGGATCGGTTTTTTGCTTTGGGCACACCAGTTCTCGTCTGATCGCTATGTTTTACTGCCATATTTATTCCAATAAACGCCGCGCCGTTTATTTATTTCGTGGTTGTTTTTGGTGTGGCGCTTATTAATTTTGTGAGCCCTCATAGACGATATACTGTAATGGATGGTAAAATAACAGGGACATATTTTCTGGGGGCGAACTGGTGAAAGAGGTAAAGTACTTAGGATCAACGTTCCATAGCAATAGGGAAATAGACTCTGATGTGACCCATAGAATCAATGGTGGATGGTTGAAGTGGAGATGGGCAACCGGTGTCCTGTGTTAGAAGCAGGGCCGGTCCGTCCATAGGTTCAAAGTGTGCAAAGAACGCGGGTGGCTGCCCTGATGGGGCGGCCAATCAATGTTAACTTGTAGACATTAAGAAAACTAAGTGAAAATATGAAGAGGCGGGGACCTCGACATAATTGCACGTGGGCGGCCAAACCTATAGGACCGGTCCTGGTTAGGAGGGTTCCAATCTAGTTGAAAGGGAAGTTTTACAGGGTTATGGTTAGGCCAGCTATGCTGTATGGATTAGAATGTTGGGTAGTGAGGAAAAGCCACATCAATGGAATGCAAGTAGCTGAGGTGTGAATGCTGCAAGCTGGGGTGTCAAGAGCTGATAAATTACAAATGAGTATATCTGAGGTAACTTGGGGGGGTGGACATCGCCAAAAAAATGGACAAATAATAAAGTTATGAACACGTAACTAGAAGAGGGGAGGAAGAGCTCATGGGGTCCATTTCAGGAATGCAGGTGGTCAGAAGCGCACAGGGCAAGGGTGGGGAAAAGGTATCCATAAGGATATGGCAGTGTATGGGGCGGACTGGGACCTGGTGGGAGTGGCAGGCTAGAACCTGCATACCCAACCCTGCTGCAGGTGGGATAAGAGTATGATGATGAAGAAGGGCAGCTGCGATTATTGGAGGGTGACCCTTATTGGAATAAATACCATATATCTTTCTGCCTGTTCACTTGAAGTTAATTCCCATTGGGGTACTGTGTACTTTTTGTTTTGAAAAGGGGGCAGTAGAACAAATACATTCGGGAATACCTTTTATTTCGTCATCAGTATAAAACGTTTAGGGTGAAGTAAGTTTTGTACAGTTTATTGGGAGGGTAAAAGACACTGACAAAGAGGATTTTTTTTAATAATGACTGCTACATAGATAAATTAAATTGTTTCTTTAAATCCAGTATGTACAAACGTATTTTGACTAAAAGATAACAACAGATAGTCAGTGGTGAAAAGAAAAAGTACAGACGCTGTTTTACTTTATAAAGTTTAAGGTATATGAAAATACTTGCAAGTGAATGTGGTTCGAAAATGAACTAATTGTGAGTTTTTAAGCTGTAACATGCCGTTTGATACAAGTGTGTCATCATGCGTAACGGTGTAAAAAAAGACTTGCTTTAAAATACCATCAAATAATGCAAACATTAAGTCTGACAATTACAGATCTCTACACTCCATGCAGTGAAATCTTGTTACATATGACCTTTCGCCAATAGTGGTTGCTTTTTCTCGGAGAAGAAGTTCTTCAACACCATTACTTGTCCAATTCCGATGAAAAGTACAACTGCTGTCTCTCCCAGCGACCAATACAAGACTCGTTCGTTAAGATCTTCTGCTCGTTTTCTGCCTTGGGCTTCTCGCAATCTGTGGTGAGTTTGATAATCTTGAATTTTTACCAAGTTCTCGTGAACTGACGAAGATGAACTTTCCATCTAAAGAGAGAGAAGACAAAATAGTTTTTATTATCGTATTGATGACTTTAGAGAGACTGGATGGAGGTGGTATGGACATGTAATGAGAAGAGGGGAGGACGAACTCGTTCGATCCATTACAGGAATCCAGATAGTTGGAAGCATCCGAGGCAGGGGAAAGCAAAGCAGACGTGTTGTTGTTTGTTGGGGTTTTAGGGCCCTTCAACTACAAGGTTATTAAAGCCTCGTCCACAACATAGTTCTTATGCAGAGACTGCACACACTACACTAATGTGACGATTATTGGGTATTACCAGTACCCAGTTTTCCCAAACGGCCACCGATGTCAGTACTAGCTGGGGTTGTGCCACTTAATTTCAGTGATGAGACGAGAACTGGTGTGTCCAAAGCAATTGGCCGCTCCCTAAAGCAGACGTGGGAACAGGTTGCTCGTAAGGATAGTGTGTGAGAACCTGGCGGGAGATAGACGGGAGTGGAGGGCTAGAATCCGCAGACCCGATAATGCCACAGGCGGGATAAGACTATGATGATGAGATGCCTCATTAGGAAAAATTTGTGCTTCTTAATCATGAATTCAGTTCTTCTCAGAGCAACTGGGAAATAGATTCAGATGTGACTCATAGGATCAATGGTGGAGGGGTGAGTGAAGTGGAGTCCTGTGTGATCGGTGGCTCCAAGTAAAGATGAAGGGGAAGTTTTACAGGGAAGTGGTTAGGCCAGCTGCGCGATATGGATTAGGGTGTTGGGCAGTACGGAAGAGACATGAACATCAGATGCAACTACTGCAAATGCTGACATGAGTGGAGTGTCAAGAGCTGTCATTTGCTTGTGGGTGTTTTAGGGCCCGTCACCTACAAGGTCTTTAGAGTTCCGGTCAAGAGCTGATAGAATTTGGAATGAGTACATTTGGGGCGGGGCACGTCACGGAAAAGATGACAGAGGATAGATTGAGGTGGTATAGGTATGGTTAGGAGCTAAGTAGGTCCGTTACGAGGATGCAAGATAATAGAGAGTTAGTGGTGAACGTCGACGATGACGATACGAACGATACGAGGTCAAATGAGGCAACTGTGCATGCTCACGAAAAGCAGACCAGCAATTGAGCTTGCGCATTTGCCTCATTTGACCTCGTATCGTCATCGTCGACGTTCACCACCAACTCTTTAAATATTGGAGGCACAGGTGGTACGGGGAAGACCAAAGAAGATGTGGGAGCAGATTGTACGAAGGGATATGATAATGTGTGGGGGAGCTGGTGGAAGATAGACGGAAGTGGAGGGCTTGATTCGTGTGTGTTTTAGGGCCCTTCAACTACAGTGGTCATTAGATTCCTGTCCACTGCGTAGTTCTAATGTAGAGACTGCACAGACACTACACTAATGCGACGATTTTTGAGTTAATATTAGCTGTACCCAGTTTTCCCAAGCGGCCACCCATGTCAGTACTAGTTGGGGTTGCGCTGCTTATATTCAGTGATCAGACGAGAACTGGTGTGTCCAACGGAAGGAATACATCCACTGATGATGTGCAGGGCTAGAACCCACATACCTCGCCCTGCCACAGGTGGGATAAGGGTATGATGATCAACCCATGAATCAGTGGTTAAGTAGTGAAAAACGACTAACCTGCGTCATTGCAGTCACTTGCTTATTTACACCAGGGAGGTCATCCTCCGTTTCTCCAATTTGGAAATCCATATACACTAATTTATGACTAAAAGTTGAAAATTCGTTGCTAAAGCAAACTGTGTAGACGCCAGGATTGTCAGTTACCCAACTAAATCTGTCATATTGTTTTTTGACATCATTATACAAAATGTGACCATTTGGAGCTTCAAGTGACATGTCCACATCGTACTGACCACCAGTTACGACCTAAATGCAAACAAAAATGTGTCCCGTTATTGACAAGCGATGGTTTGTACGCTAAAATGAAAGTGAAAATGTGTGCACTTACTTGAAACTCCACTGTACATTTAATTCCTTTATCAATTTCCTCGTGAAAACATTGCTTGGCGTTGTCTGGTAGCTCGAATGTTAATTCTATACTTTCTACGAAAGTACATCTACTAATTGCCAACAAAATAGCGACATATATCAACATAGTGTAAGCAAGTTGTGTATTATCATAAACGATGTTAAGTACTATATTAGTTAATGCTTAATGCAAAAAAAAAGAAAACGAAACGGATATTGCAAACAATTGAATTCAAACACCGGCAGAGAGATAACGTGGCATCGACTTCACAATTGTAGTCATTGCCGTCAGCACCATTATTATGACGCTTTTGAAAGTGCTGCAACAAAGGCGCTTTGGACAACATTTTATCGGTGTTCCGCGCAGCTGCGATCTGTTCTCTTCAACTTGGAGGTAAAATTGAATGTGTGAAATTGTGGTGATTCTACGTTTATGATGCAGTTTTATTACCCCTCAAGTTTATTTTCCTTTTTATAAAGGTTTATTGCGTAATTGTGCGTTGTCAGTACTTCTAACAGATCGGTAATTGAAGTCAGCCGTCGTATTTCCATGTTGTCAGCCATGGTAAGTTGATATGAATCGTTTGCGACGGATACCTACCGTGGGTATACCGCTACCGTGTTTCCCCGCAAATAAGCCCCTGTCTTAGTTTTATTTTGGTGCCGGAAAATGCACTAGGGCTTATTTTCGGAGAATTTCTTATGTTTTTTTTTTCACACAAAACGGTTTACATTATTTTATGAAAACAAAAATGTTCAAAATTTCTAATTTTATTGCTAATTATTATGAAAGTATCATTTTCCCGTCACTTGAGGATAAAGGATCTTTATGATTCATTCTCTGATTGGCTATTTTATAAAAAAACAAAAAACATGGCATTTGTCTTAAATGTGTAATGTGTAATTTGTCACAAAATTTATAAAGTAGGTCCTAATTTATAAAGCAGGGGCACGTTCTATGAATATGAATATGTAGTCCTTTGTGACGGATACCTTGCTGGCAAGATCTTTTCATGCTGGACCCATATGCCCAGATCTCCTCCAGCACCCCAGCAACACCTTTGCCTTTTGCACCCATTCCAGCCTCTCCACCCCAGAACCCACCATCCCCAGAACCTCCTCCAATGTGGGGGTTCCCCAACCCCTTCTGCAGTGATCCAGTGCTGGGCAGACCAGTATCACATGCCTGACGTCCTCCACCTGATCCCTGCACAATCCACAGCCCTCCTCTCCACCTGTGATCTTTGCCATCCTCTGTTTCGTCTCCAGTGACCCAGCTCTTGCCCGAAACAGAAGTGAGCTCTCCCAGGTATTGTCGTAGATTACCTCCCTCTCTATGTTAAGCTTGTTCCCATACACCCTCAGCGTTTTCTTTGCAGCCCTTCCCTCCATACTCTGTCGCTGGTAGACACCCTCATGTTTTTTACACATGATCCTGCATAAAATGGTTTTTTTTATTATGGAGGTTAAGAATATCCAGAATGCCCCACTGCCCCAACCCCCATTCCTTCACTTTGTCCTGTACGAGTCTTTGCAACGTTACTGCCCCCTCCTTGCCCTCCCTGGGGTGCAGTGTGATGCCTATCTTCTTTGACATCCTATTTACCCTCCTCTCCCAGTTGGTAGATACCCTCATGTTGTTTACCCATGCATTTACCTGTCATACTGGATTTTCCTTCTCTAGTCCCCATATCCTGCATAGGTATACCAACTTACTAATCATTTCCCTCTGTTCAAATGTAGACCACCCCATGTCTCCCTGTATTGCCTCCACTGCTGTAAACCTATTTCCCCCTAAGGCCATCCTACCTAACCTTCTCTGGGCTATTTCCATGCAGTCCATTACCTTTTTACTAATGCATAGGACCTCGTTTCCATATGTTAACCCTGGTACTGCTACAGCTTTCCATAGGCCCCTAACCAATTCATACCTTGAGAATGAATCGAATGCCAGTTTCCTTATTAATCCTTCTCTGGTTTTCAGCTTACAAACGATGTTTTCCTCCATTGCTTTCAGGTATCCCCTATCATTTGTAAGTTTAACCCCCAAGTATGTAACCTCTGACACTACCTCTATCTCCCTCTCCCCAAGCTTGAGTGGTACCTGATTGCTAGGCAGCACATCCTCTCCTATGATCATCAGCTTTGTTTTGTCCTGACCAAACTCTAACTGAAAATCCCTACTGTACTGTTCACAGATATCCAGTTCTTCCTGGAGTTCTCCCTCTGTCTCTGTCAGCAGCACTATATCATCACATTGGAAGATGGCAGGCAACTTGATACCATCCCCCAGAGAAAACCCCAGCCCTCTATCTTGGAGCCTAATCCCCAGTTCATTGATGTACACTAGGAACATAATTGGTGATGATGGACAGCCCTGTCACAACCCCTTGTCCACACCTATCTGTCCTGTATTTATTCCCTCCCAATGGAAATCATACCTAGTACCCATATATAGCTTCTGGAGCAGTTCCACTAGCACCTTACTAACCCCATACTTGGGAAGAACTGTCCGTAGCTTCTCTCTATCCACTTTGTCATATGCACCCTTAGCATCCAAAAAACAGAGGTATGCCTTCCATTTCTTTCTTTGAACTACCTCCATAATCTGTGTAATTATGTACAGGCTATCACCTGTTCTGCGCCCCCTTCGGAACCCATTTTGGAACTCCACTAATTTCCCTGACCCTTCTATTATTGTACCTAATCGCCTCCTTACTAGCCCAGCAAATAACTTATACATGCAACTGTTTATAGCTACTGACCGGTAGCTATCCAAACATTCCTTGCTCTTTCCCTTGGCCTTGTACAGCATCACTACCCGTGTGATGCCCCAGTCATCTGGCATTTTTCCATCCCCTAAATACTCATTAAATATCTTTAAGAGCAGTTCTCTGCCTTTACTGCCTAGTGCTTTGAGAAACTCATTCGGTACCTTGTCCTCCCCACAAGCTTTTCCCAACTTCAATGCATTTATCTCGCTATCTAATTCTATCCTAATAAAGCAAGCCTCTCCAGCTGATGATCCCTGGCTTGTTGTTATTCTGTGTGGCCCTTCCACCACCTTTCCACCTGTAGTGGAGAACCCACGTCCGTATTCCATCAATACCCTCCTAATGCCTTCTCTACTGGTTATATTCCTACCATCCTTATCTACTAAGGCTTTTCTACCATCCCCTACCTCCTCACTCCTCTCTCTACGTCTATCCCTGACATATCTCCAAAATTTCTTTGTCATCTGTTTCCCCCAATCCATGATTTCCTTCCATTTTCTCCTATCCCCCTCTGCAATCCTCCTACCCACTACTTCCTTCGCCTCTCTTTTCTTCTGCTGGTAGGTGTCCCAAGCTTGTCTGATACTTTTGTCATCTCCCTCTTTAACCGCTTGCCTATGCCTCCTATTGGCTTGACGCCTACTTTCAATAGACTCCCATGCCTCAGCATCTATCCATGGTTTTTTCCATTTAATCCCATTCCCATTACACCTTCGCTGTCCTTCATTTGCTTTATCTATTAGGGCCCTTACAAGTTCCACATATGTGACTTCTTTTCTTTCCAGTACAACTTCCATGTCCTTCTGGAACTCCTCCTCTTTAAACCATTTCTTTAGCTGCCAGCTAGCTTTCCTTCCCACCTGTGCCCATTTTTCCTTGATGTTCCTAACCTTCATACTAATCATAATTAGATTATGATCTGCATCTAAACCCACCCTGTTTTCCTCATCCACTGTCATTCCATGCACCTCCTGCACTAGTTCATTCTCTACCAAGCAGAAGTCAATGCAGGAGCTATACTGTGGCCCCACCCTGGTGATCCTTCCCTGACAGCATTTCAGTAGGTTCACTATTGCCATACCATTTTGACATGCAAAGCCCTTTAGCATTTTACCATTTCTATTCTCTACCCCCATCCATCTCCTGCAGATGCCCATTGAAGTCCCCCACTATTATAACCTGATATCCCTCTAGGTGCAGGGCCTCAATGTCCTCCTGCAAGCAGCTGTATATACGTTCATTCCAACCCCCTCCTGTACCTTCTATACCCATGTATACTGCCCCAATGGCCAGCTTCCTACCTCCTCTCTGAACCTTTATCCACCCATGCTCCTTACATTCTTCATGCCACCTTATTCCCTTAATTTTCTTCCCCCAAATGATTCCAACTCCACCTCCTTTCTTCTCACCCCCCTCTCTATTCCAAAAGGTGGCATTGACCTCATCATCTACATACCCCTCCTCTCCCCTTAGATGTGTCACAGCCAGACCCATGATGTCTACCTTTTCCTGCCTCATAATCTCACATAACTCCATCCACTTCCCTTTCCTCCTCACCCCTTGCACATTTGCAAATGCAATCTTCAGGCTTCCTTGTATGTCCCTATCACCCTTGCCTCTCTTGCTCCTTCCTATGTAGGAACTCCTTCACAAATCCCTGCATCTGTTTCCTCATTAATCTGGTGCCTTTTTTTGTGGGGTGATTACTACTTCCAACCCAGCATTTATCCTGCCCTATCAAGGGGGCCCTGCTTTCTATGAGCTGGATGCCCAAGTCCTTCCTGAACTGCCACAATCTTCTGTTTATCTAGGTTGCCCTTGCCCTCTCCATTTTGTTCGCAGAATTTGTAGGGATAGTACACACTCTAATAGATACCCCACTTCTCTCCCTACAACCTGCAATGAGGTCTGTCAGGGCTTCCCACACATCCACAGCATTACTTTCCCTCAGTTCCTCTGCTCCAAGGCAGATGTCCACCAAACACTCCATCTTCTCCCCTCTAAAGAGCTCTTTTAGGCAATCTCTATAATCCCTGATTTTCCATCCTGGCAGTGATACCACTGTCACCTTATCCCTCTGTCACCTTATCCCTCTCCCTACTGTTCACAGTCAGTTGGTTTAACCCATCTGATACAGCCCTATCTCCCAGGATTAGAACTGACCTGCCCCCATGCCTTTTGTCCTGCCCTATGTCCCCTTGCCTGCTCCTTCTCTTTTCCTCTGCCGACCTTTCAATCACCCTTGCTCCTGCTGCATTATCCACCACTTATCATCCTTTATCCACCAATTATCATCCTTTTCCCTTGCAATAGCTAACATCATACTTTCCAATCTCCCTATCTGCCCCTGAATCTCCACCAGTTGCTGGGACAGCAGGTCAATGTGATCCTCCATCACCTTTGCTCTGCTTGTTGTCTGCCCCCTTATCCTGTCCAGCCTATCAATGTCCCTCTGTGATGCAGCCAGTGACCACTTAATGGAGCACATCAAGCACCTCCAATGGCTGTCCACATGCACCTCTTCCTTATATCCCATTGGAATGTCCACCCCACATTCCTTGAGGTATGGGATGCTGGTGCAGTCCTTATGGAACCACCTGTTGCACCAATCACACCAAATCATCCCTCCCTCTTCTTGCCCCTCAAACTTGAAATTTTCTGGGTAGCAATGAATTTCAGGGTTCCCTTCCTTTTCTTTGTCCCCTAACCATCCTTGCTTTTTTCCCATCTTATCCTTCCCCTTACCTCCTGTCAGTACTCCTTTTCCCATATTTCCTAGTCCTATTCACACTTTCTGCTGTTCTACCTGTCTAGCCCCACTGAAATTCCTATGCCCTTTTACTAGCTTCCAACTGGCTACCAGCTACCACTTCTACCCTGTTTTTGCTTAAACTTTTAACCATGTGGCCCTTCTGCTCTACCTTAAAACGCTTCTTTTTGCTACCGCTTTCCCTACCTCAACTTTGTTTTTTACTTCTATCACTCCTAAATTACCCCATATCTACCACCTCCTTGCTTAACCCTGGAGCCCTGAACCTTAACTAACCAATAAATACAAAAAACTACTTACACACACCACCTTTAGTTTCTGAAATCCACTTCATATATAGCCAGCCAGTAGTAGACACGCTTATGCATGCTTATCATCTAATTCAAAAAATTATTGCCCCACTACCCTTATTACACCTACAGCCAAGATTTTGGAAAGGGTCTTCAATTCCACCAAGGCAATTCAATTCCACAATTTCACCAAGGCAACACTGACTGAACGACATGAGGCATGCTACTTCTTTCCTAGTTTTGTTTCATTGTTCCTAGTGTTGAGACATTTTTTAAAGGCTCCCTCACACCAACACGAAACATCGCAGTCACAGGGGATCTTTCGTGGTGAATTAAGGCTCCCTCACACCAACGTGAAACAATTGCAGTCGCTGCGGAATTTTTGCTACAGGAACACACATCGAACAGGAGCACGTGCTGCGACGCCGTGGATTCGCCTTGACATTCACACCAATGCGTCAGTTTAGCTTTTTCAGCAGCTCGGAAATGTATTCCTCATCTGATGAAGAAGAAGCACTTTCATTTCTTGCTTTAGAAGTTGAGGAGAATTCCAGGTTTTTTTCTGTCTAAACGGTCATAGCTCCCGTTTTTAATAAAATCATTATAATCGTTTTCGATTATTTAGGAAGAAAAAACGAAAATGGGTCCATGAAATAAATTTGGAACGTTTGGACGTCGGAGAGTTCTATACACTGATGCCTCAACTATGGCAAGACGAGAAACGTTTTCATCTATATTTTAGAATGTTAATTCAGAATTTCAAAGATATTTTAAATCTTATAAGAGACGACATTAGAAAAATACAGTAAAACCCCGCTATAATGAATTTGTAGGGGATTGCAATCACATTCGTTATAGCCAGGAATTCGTTACAACCAGGAAAGCTGTTTTTAACCCCAGATAACTAACCAATAGTCTGTGATACTACCCCAAATATCAAGAAATTGTGGTTTTGGTATTTCTGCAAAACATTTGGTTTCTAATCTTTGTCTACCTTCGTATTTACCCCAATGAAACATTTCTGCATGTTTTTCTTACTATTTTAATGTCCGTTGATTTAGTGTTCTTACAGTTAGTATTCTCCCAGACTAGACCAGAATTGACTGCCCTTAAGTAATGAAGGGCTTTCAATTCTTGAGGAGTGCAGGTTATTAGGTGTTGGAAACAGGAATTCATGTAGGAAGTAGATAGGCAAGTAGACTGGGATTTGGAAGAGACAGCTGATGCAGTGAAATGGGCTGACAGCTTCACTAGAAAAATTAGAAAATTCGGGGAAGCCATTTTAGGTGAGGCTAGAGTAGAAGGTACACTCCAGGGCAGGCAGACATAGTGGTGGAATAATGCAATAGAGGCACCCGCCAAAAAATAAAAGGCTGCATTCCATAGGTGGATGGAGATAGGGGACTATGATTCTAAAATATGCTACAGGCCACAGCTAGGAGGATCATTTCTTTGGTCATACACCAGTAGTATGAGGTCTTCTATGATAGAGACAAAGGGGAAATGAAGGAAGAAGTTAGCCTGGCCAATACCAGGGATAGGGCGATTTAAGATTTATCCTGAGCCATAACAGTGAAGGATAGAAAAGGAAGAGTCTTGTTTCATACTTCTGAGGTAAAGGAGTGGGGAGAGTATTTCTCCAGACTAATTCCTGCATATGGTAATGGTGGGGTGAATGGGGGATCATGGGGGAGATAGGCAGCTGTGTAGGGCTAGAACCTGCATACCCGACCTTGCCACAGGTGGGATAAGAGTATGGTGGTGATGATGATGATGAGAAAAGCAACGTTTCTAATATCATCAGCCATTTGTGCATTCTGCCCTAGTAAAATAAAAAGTATGACAAGGCATTTCTGTAAGTTGTGTTCAATTCAATATGTGGTGACCATTGAGTGGAAGTTTGTGTTAAATCCATAAATAAAAATTATTTATAAGGTCCATCATTTGTTATATCCAAACAAATTATCCAAACTTTTATAACTTTTCATCGTTATTACCAGGAAATTCGTTATATCCAATTCATTATATCCGATATTTTTAATATACAAACTCCTATCCTTTTGCCAGGACCTTGGAAACCATTCGTAACATCCAGGAATTCGCTACATCCGAGATCGTTATAGCAGGGTTTTACTGTAAATACAAATTACCACGAAGCTATATCAGCAGAACATCAACTTGCCATTACATTTCGGTAAAAATACAAATAAACAACTTGCTTTATTTTTAATTGAAATTGTATCAGGGAATATTAACACACTAAATGCGAAAAATAAATAAAATGTTTAACACGCAATTTGCTACTTATGAGGATTTAAAATTTTCAAAATCTTTGGAACGCTAATATGTTCATCTGGAGGATTTGAAAGCAACAATTCATTAATATTTCCTGAGATACCTTGCAAATTATGTGCAAAGTTTGGTGGTGCAGGCTCTAAAATACTGGTCATAAAAACTCTTACAACCTAACGAATGAATGGAGTCCTGGTTTTGGTGAGTTGAGGTCTGTTCTTCAAGATCAAGAAGTTCTTGTACCATAATAATTTTTGCAATCTCCATTTTTACTATGGCCTGGAATTTTTTGGTTAATTTTTTGATGGTCTTTTTAAATGAGCTATAAAAAGCATCTCAATTTCGTCAGCCTCACGTTTTTTTATTTTCAAAATATGTAATTAGGCTGTTTACAGATGAAGGTGATTCCCTTTTAGTTTTTCTTTTATTTGCTGATGAAATGGTTGATGTTGAAGGGGTGGATTCAATCGTATGATTTTGTGCTGGTGTTGAACTTGCTCCAAAATCAGGGACATCAGAACCCTCAGGAATGATTTCTTCTAAATCAATGCTACAACTATCTAAAATGTTTTCTTGGAATTGAGACATTCTGCCCTGCCTGCTTTCAATATCTTGAGAATTGGTATCAAAAGTGTTGTCAATAATTTCTTGAATCTCAAAAACTGCAGGTATATTTGAGGATGTTTTTGCAAATGCCAAAAATGGATGGAATGCTTCCATTTGGTCAGACCATTGCCATTTTTTACCACTTTTTGCAACTTGACCACTTTTGGTTTTACTTTGTTTTATGTGTTGCATATAGGTATCCCTGAGATTCTTCCATTTCTTTTTTAATGCACCACCTGAATAAATTTAAGCCATAACTGGATATAATTATTATTTAGAAAAAGGAGGGAATTGATAAAATTATTTGTATTTTCAGATTTCTTGCCACTGGAGATAGCTTTTATACAATTGGCCACAGTTTTTGGGTTGGGTTTTCAACAATTAGTACAACAGTTAGAGACGTTTGCCAGGCTATTTGTAGAAGAATGGAAAACATCTATTTACCTGAACCTACATTGGATATTTGGGAGGAGTGTGCAAAAGGTTTTGAACAGAGATGGAATTTTCCCAATTGTATTGGTGCTATAGATGGGAAGCATGTTACCATAAAATGTCCAAACAAAACTGGGTCCCAACACTTTTGTTATTTAAATAAGTGTTCTGTAGTTCTTATGGCCATTGTTGGTCCAGATTTATTTGTGTGGACATTGGTGGTTATGGATAAAAACAGTGATGGAGGAATTTTTGAATCATCTCATATGGGTCAACAATTTGAAATGGGTTTAATGAATATTCCTGAGGATAAGTGTTTACCAGGACAGAGTGAACCTTGCAGCCACGTTATGATAGGTGATGAAGCATTTGCACTGAAGCCCTATCTTATGCGTCCTTTCCATCATCGACAAGCAAGAGTTGATCACCATAAAGAAAATTTTAACAACCATTTGTGCAAAGTACAAAAAGTTGTAGAAAAAGCTTTTGGAATTCTAGTTCAAAACTGGAGAATATTTTTTTTAGCCCATTTCAACATGTTCTTAGAAAAATGGAAGGCAATCCAATACGGGCACCAAACCTATCTTTTAGAATTCGTGAAAAATTTGTGGGTTTCTTTAATAAATAAATAACCTGGAATTAATTACCAGTATCTTTTAATTGTGCTCCAATCTCTTCCCATACCTTATCCTTTTTCCTTACATTTTTATAATCTTCATTTGAAAGATCATATAAAATTGGGTACATTCTTACTATTTCTATAAGTTTTTCAGTGAGCACCATGTTGTTCTATCAAAATTCGAACAATGATGACGCCTGAAGAAGTGCCATTCAGCGATTGTAAATAATTTAAATAATTCGCTGCACTTTCGCTGCAGTGTACACATAACCATTGCTCGTCATGGGTAGCGTTTTAATGCGAATAATTCACCACGAAAGATCCACTGTGACTGCGATTATTTGCATTGGTGTGAGGGAGCCTTTATTTGCATCAAAACGTGACCCATCACTAGCAATGGTCATGTGTACACCGCAGCGAATTTATCGTGCCCGTGGTTGTGAAAGTGCAGCGAATTATTTAAATTATTTACAATCGCTGCATGGCACGGCTACAGTCATCATCGTTGTTCGAATTTCAATAGAACAAGATGGCGTTTACAGAAAAACTAATAGAATTAATAAGAATGTATCCAACTCAACTGACATGTTGGTGTGAATATCAAGGCGAATCCACCACATCGCCACGCGTGCTCCTGTTCGGTGCATGTTCCTGTGGCAAAAATTCCACTGTGGCTACGATTGTTTCGCATTGGTGTGAGGGAGCCTTAATTCTGTGCGACAGTCAGTGGCTGTTTTAGGCACGTGCAAACTGTCCAAATGCACGGGGCCTTGCTTTTGCAAGTTGCAATTGTTTGGAAAGGACCTCGCACTTTTAATTTGCACAGGGCCTTGCGTATGATAGAACTGCTACTGGCGACAGTGTTGCACAGAATTAAAAAATGTCACGTGTGGCTTTTGTTTCTCCAAATCACATGTGCTTTGTGGTCCATGCTTGTAGCATGCACACAGTTCCATCCATGCAACACGAATCCTTGCAGCTATTATTCCACATATATTTTCTATTATTTTTCTTGCTCATGAAAGACATGCATTGTAAATTCTATTTCCACCAGTTAATGCCTTTTGACTGTAGGGCTTCAAAAAAATCAGGTCTCATTGCAAATGCTTCATCTCCTATAAAAACCTATGGCAGGATGGTGCCATTTTCTGACACTGGTTCAGGACTTGGAGTGTTCAACAAATTCCTATCTAGCTTCTCAAAGAATGATGTATTCCTTAGTACACCACCATCTGAAAGGTGGCCATTTGTCCCAACCTCACACCATATAAACTCATAATTTGCATTGCCACAACCCATTAGTACTACACTGTGGAACTACTTATAATTCCAGAAGTATGATCCTCCTCCTGGAGGTGGTAAGATCCTTATATGTTTCCCATCCACTGCACCCAGACAGTGAGGAAACTGTCACTTGTCATTTGAAATCCTTTGCAATCCTCCTCCATTCTTCTTCACTGTTTGGCATCTGAAAAAGTAGGTGAATTTTTATTTATATTTGTACTTATCAGGACACTTCATCTATCATAAATGAGAAACAAGGCCCAGGAGTCAGGAACTCACCCCAAAGTACAAGAGCAGAAAAAAGGCCAAAGTTGTCAAAAAGTGACCAAGTACTGGACAAAATTTCAACTAGATTGCAGCAAATACAAGACCCAACCAACAGACAAAAACCTCTAGAACTGTCACATGAAGCATTTGGGAGGAATGTGGCAGAACAACTGCGATCACTGCCACCATCAGTGGTCCCACTTTGCAAGAAACTTATAAGTGATGTTTTGTATTGTGCTGATGTAGGAATGCTGAACCACACTACAAGGATCACTACTGATGCTGCATCATGCAGTGAACCAAATGATGTGGTCATACAATCCCTACTCAGTGCAATACATACCCAACCTTCATTGATTTGTAATGCTTTTTAAATAAAATGATAATTTCTAAACAGCTGTGTTACTGACCTTCATGTATTCCTTAATACTTGCAATGATTGCTGTGCAGGTTTCAGGAATTATTTTTCCCAATGCCTATGGAGATATGGCTGTTGGAAATTTCAATTCCTCATAGGTGCATCGTGATGCCAAAAAAGCAGAGTGTGGACATGAGCCACTCATGTGCACTTATGATCTCTCATGACTGTGTGAGTTTTTTAATCATTGGAGTGACCATTTCGAGCAGGCCAAAATATGATTCTTCATCCATGCGAAGGTAATTTCACCAGTCACTTGGTTCTAGTGTTAGTTCATTCAACAAATTCAGATGTGAGAGCCTTTTTCTCTCTAAAAGCCATGGTTTTACCTATTTTGTTGTTCTTTGTTTCTTCTTCTTCTTTGAAATTATGCACACAGCAGCTGCCATAAGTAGCAATTCTTCTTCATCCATGCTATTCTCACCAGCATTTAAACCAAACTGAAATCAAAATGGCATGAGTGGCATGGAGTGATGGTGTGTGCTTATCTTTTGTACATCATTCAAATGGAGCGATTATGTATGGGGGCCCTTAGACCTTGCAAAAGTGTTTGACAGCATTCTTATAAAGCTTTTACTTAATAAATTACAAATAATTGGTTTGGACTCTATGTACAGCAGTGTTTTTCAACCTTTTTTATTGAAACAGAACCCTTTGGAGCATTTAGACTTCTTGGGGAACCCTTTGGAACATCTAGACCTTTCGCAGAACCCCATACAGTGACAGAAAAAAAACATTAATTGATACAGGTGTGTGTTTTAGCATGAGGAGTTGAATTCGTGGCCTAATGTTTGAGAGAGACACCCGAAGTTCATCTTCGACAGACAAAAGTCGTTCTCGTTTCTTGTGTTTTCATTATTTTTATATTTCACCTTGCCATTGGCAGAACCCTTTGGAGGACCTCACAGAACCCTGGTTGAAAAACACTGATGTACAGTATATTATTTTTTTCTAAACTACTTTTCAAATAGGCAACATAACATATAGAACTGTACTTTCATGTACCAGGCCGAAACACCCAATTAGAATATCTATTCAAACCAGGATATAACTCTCAGTCATTCAATTAGCAGAAAGATTTTTTAATATTGACTATTTAACTATTCTAGACCTGCTTTTATCTTTTACAAGATTCAAACAAAAGACTATACTGGCTTTATGGTAACCTTTGAACAAGGTAAAATACGAGTTTAATCCATTCCACAACTGAGCTCGGATGTTGAAAAACTCGTATGTCGAAGCCATTTTTCTCATATAAACTAAAGGAAATAGGATTAATTCATTCCAACCCTGCCATGATATAATATAATGTACAGGTTGTACATGCACTGTATAATAAATGTTAATGCGACAATAATGTACATAATGAGGAATACATGTTTTTATCAATCTTATGAATCTGTACATTAGATATCATTTGTTTATGCCTGTTTTGGCTGATTGTGACCTGCAACATTACTAGCATGGGATCATCCAGGGATGATCGCTTTTGCCTGGATTTTAATGTTACAAAAATGTATGAGGCAAGTATCATTGAAAAGGGCGGCAGCACAACCAGTGGCAACTTTTTCAGGCTGTTTCTTTTCAATGAAACTTGTAAGTTTCTACCAATAAGTGAGATGCTCTCATATCTCATTTGAAGAGATAATGGTGCCCAGCTCAACATCTTCATCCTCACTGGAGATGTTGTGTGTGACCTCAGCCTGTAGGTTGCTTAACTCCTCTGTGGTGAGCTCTTCTTCATGCTCGTGGATAAGCTCATTAACATCTTCCTCATCCACCTCCAGACCCATGGACTTTCCAAGAGAGATGATCTCCAACATTTCAGATTCAGCATTCAAGATCATGTGCTTCTTCTTTTGAACACTGTCCTTGGCACACATTTTCTTAGGCCCCATAATGATATAATATGTAAGTCACAGCATAAAACTTCACAAAACCACTTGAAAACAACACACGCAATGCACACAGGCAGGCATGGAAGATGTGTGTATTTGGTAAGTGTTGCAAGCGTTTTAACAATGACTCAAGCTCGTATATGAAATTTTTGCTCGTATGTAGGGAAACATTCTTCAAGAAATTTTTACTCGTATCTCGAATTACTTGTATGTTGGGTGACTCGTATGTAGAGGTTCTGCTGTATACACAAATCGGATTTATTAAATCAAGTGGGGTTTACCTCATGAGGATTATATATATCCTTCAATAATTGCTGATGGTGGCTGCTGTAGGGACTGGTTTATAGGTCCCTACATCAGAATAATGCCACCTTGGGGACTATTGGTTGAATACTGCCACTGTTGGTGACATGCATCAATTCCCATCTCTAGTGCCAGGTGTCTACTTGGTCTACATCTAATCCTAGAGTCGAAAGCATGCAAACTGCTTCAGAAACCACACCCCTCCCAGCTTTCCTATTCTGAGGCCTGTGAGCAGTCACTTTAGGGTTTGTCTGTTATGGCTGCTTGGCCTTCTCACCCACTCCTGCGAAATAAGTAAGCAAATAACATATGCCTAGATCTCCACCAGCACCCTAGCCCTAGCACCTTTGCCCTTTGCACCCTTTCCAGCCACTCCACCCAAACACCCACCACCCCCAGAACTTCTTTCAATGTGGGGGTTCCCAAACCTCCTGTAGTGATCCAGCACTGGACATGCCAGTATCACATGCCTGACATCCTCCACTTGATCCTCACATAACCTGCAGCCCTCCCCTCCACCTGTGATTTTTACCATCCTCTGTTTTGTCTCCAGTGACCCAGCTCTTGCCTAAAACAGAATTTAGCTCTCCCACCTATTGTCATAGATTGCCTCCCTCTCTATCTTAAGCTTGTTGTCATACACCCACAGTATTTTCTTTGCCGTCCTTCCCGCCCATACTCTGTCGCTGGTAGACACCCTCATGTTTTTTACACATGATCCTGCATAAAATGGTTTTTTTTATTATGGAGGTTAAGAATATCCAGAATGTAGTTTTTTCACACACACTCCATCATCATCATCATACCCTTATCCCGCCAATGGCAGGGTAGGGTCTCCCACCAGGTCTCCGTCCACCTCACACACTACCATATCCTTAGAGACAACCTGCTCCCACGTCTGTTTCGGTCACTCCCTGTCCTGAGTGCTTCCAACAACTGCATTCCTGAAATGGACCTAAAGGGGTCCTCCTCCCCTCGTCTCATGACGTGTCCATGCCTCCCAGCGGCGGATCCAGCGAGATCTTTGGGGGGAGCGCATTTCAGATTTTGGATAAGTAATCTGGGTGTACTTTTGTGTGGGCGCGCCTCATTTTTATTATTTTTGAACATTTGAAGAGGGGGGCATGGCTCTCTTCTGGATCGGCCACTGATGACACCTCAAATTACTCTCCCTCATTTCTTTCCGTGACTTCCCCCCACCCCACCCCAGGCTTCCACTAATATACTCAGTCCGTAGTGCGTAGTTCTAATGCAGAGACTGCACCGACACTAATGCGACGATATTTTTTTGGGTATTAGCGGTATCCAGTTTTCCCAAGCAGCAACCGATGTTAGTACTAACTGAGATTACGTTGTATCAGGCG
Source organism: Trigoniulus corallinus (assembly GCA_013389805.1). Classification (NCBI taxonomy): domain Eukaryota; kingdom Metazoa; phylum Arthropoda; class Diplopoda; order Spirobolida; family Trigoniulidae; genus Trigoniulus; species Trigoniulus corallinus. Next base: position 22,469,692 of record JAAFCE010004209.1, on the reverse strand, counting down.
AGAATTGCGTTGCATTGGCATCAGACGAGAACTGGTGTGTCCAATGTAATAAGCCGCTCCCCATTCAACGGGTAGATGAGGCAAAATCTCCAAGAACGAACAGCAGACCCGACGATAAATAAGCATAGGGGTTGCAGCTTTGGTCGGCAACCGACTGTGGAAGCACACTGTCCACTGGATCGCCCTTCTGTCCAATCAGAGGGACAAGATGGGAACTCGACCCTGCCATCGAAGGGAGAAAGGGTTTGGAGTTGCTTTGATTAATTGAAAGGTTGAGCAGTTCTCCCTTAATGCCTTACTGTAATGTCTTCTTCATTTGAGTAAATCACATAATAATTACAATCATAATAATCAAATAATTGCAGCCTGGAGTTGCCCTCTAGTTAATTCCAGATTCTTGTTGGATCCATCTTATAAAATAAGCCACTTCAGTGTAGACTCCGGCTTTGCGAGGTTGGCCACATCCTCCTCCCCAAGAAACAATCCCTGCAATGTAGTACTGGCTGGTTTGTGAACTTTTCAGAATCAACGGGCCTCCAGAGTCGCCCTGGTTACCAACCAACATGTAAGGAATTAGTATTTATCTTATTATCTCCAGGTGATATATCCAGGTATTTCTAGTGTTTTACTTACCTGACATGCGTCAAGACCTCCTTGTGTGTATCCTGCACATATCATCGTTCTGGATATAGTTCTGGAATCATATTCGGCACTGCACTCCTCATCACTAATGATGGGAACGTGCACTTCCATAAGAATGTCTGACAGATCTCCACCTGCAAATTAGCTTTCAATTAACTCTTCTTCTTCTAATAGTGGACTCGAAATGTATCTACCTTCTCTGGTTTGACCCCATCCTGTTACAGTGCCCACACCTTGTGAGAATTGTCGTTCTTCAGGTAAACAAATGGGAATAATATACTGACCAAAATGAAACGGTTCAACAAGTCTTAAAAGTCCGATATCATTTTGTCCCGTTTGACTAGAAAATAATATTTTATTATTTGAATTTCAAATATTTTTGGCTTTCTAGCCCTTTTTTTTGTAATACCTGTTGAATTGATGGTGAATGAGTATGTTGTCCACATGCCTCGTTTGTCCACCAGACCCATGTTTGGACAGGTCAACTGTGCCAGCAAGAACTCTGATTTCATTACTCGTTAATCTGAAATTCTCCAAACTTTAATATTGACCTTGGCAATTTTAGGTGGCACGTTTCAAATCGAAAAATCTGTTTGTAGAAGCGGTTGCCAAAGTGGTCATTACCTACTATCGGGGACAAAATGGTAAGTACCTACCCTAAAGCCCGCTTCACAGCAGCAACGGGAACGGCAACGGAAAACGTGTTTTGGGCAGAGGGGAGGGGCGACGGGTACGTCATGTGGTGGAGGTGCGCTCCTATTGGTCAAATGGCTTACGTTTAACGGAAAAGTTGAAATTTTTTCAACTTTCCCGTCCGTTGCCGTTCCTGATGTTATTGTGAAGCGGGCTTTAGGGACCATAGTGGTCAGTACCTAATCTCAAGGGCCAAGGTGGTCAGTACCTACTCTCAGGGGCCAAGGTGGTCAGTACCTACTCTCA
>JAAFCE010004209.1:22456602-22468101 GCA_013389805.1 Trigoniulus corallinus | reverse complement strand
GGTCAGTACCTACTCTCAGGGGCCAAGGTGGTCAGTACCTACTCTCAAGGGGAGCAGCTGTATTGCATTAGACACACCAGTTCTCGCCTAATCACTGAAGTCAAGCAACTCAATCTTAAGTACTAACATGTGTGACCGCTTCGGAGCATACCACTAATGCCCAAAAATCGTCGCATTAGTGTAGTGTCTGTGCAATGTCTGCATTGGAACTATGCAGCGGACGGGGCTCTAACAACCATTGTAGTGGAAGGGTCCTATGACAAACAACTCCCGCCATCGGTAACTGCGTCAGTAGTTCTAGGTCCGATACTGGATCAAGGTGGGTTGGCTTCTGTCAGGTGATAGGGAGGGAGGCCCGAAGTGTGCCTTCCTTCAGATGAGAAATAAAACCGAGGTCCCATGTGGTGTACGATGGCATTTGCAAGTGAAAGAACCCTTTCTACTATGCAACGAGTGGATGAGGCAAAATTTCCAGGTGAAGAAGCTCGCCCCCCTTCCCCCCCGGTGTCGCTGGAATGCCTCAATGAACAGTAGATTGACGACAAATAAAGAGATTGCAATTAACGTCTACGATAACGTTATGATTGATCGATAAGGGCAGAAATGAGCATGCGAAGTTGCCCATTTCCGCCTCATATGGATCATAAAGCCATTGTAAATATTCACCACAATCTCTAATAAGCATAGAGGTTGCAGCTATTAGGCACGTTTTGACGAATGACCTGGTCCATTGTAGTCCTGGTGGTGCTCAAACTGGTTTGGTCAGCTGCAGTGGTCGATGTTGTTCAGACTGAAAGGGTGGCCAGTTAAACCAAATTAGAAGCATGGTCTGTGCGTTTGGTCAAGGGAAAGAAGGAAAATGGCAGCAAGCTCCAACCAGTTTTATCAGATGATGGAAAGAACTGGTAATTAGTTTAAATTAATACAAAAACAGATTTGTATAATTTACTGATTTTTTAAGTTTAGTGAATTCGTTTTTTTGTTTCATGAATTTTTTGTCATTTTAGTGAATTCGTTTTCTTTCAGTTTAGCGGTTTCGTTTTTCTGTTTTATCGAATTGGTTTTTATTGTATTTAATTCCTTTTAGTGTGAATTCCTTGTCGTGGGTCCCAAAATGTCTAACCAAAGCGTTTTAGCGATCCCTTTTGGTCACACCAAACATGACATCATGGTCAAACCACAATTGACCTGGTCAATCGCCAAACGTGCCTTTGGTCGTCAGTGCACATTATATCACCCGTGTGTCCATTCAGAGTAGGGTTGCCATACGTCCCGGTACACCGGGACATGTCCCGGTCCGACAGTCATTTGTCCCGGTCGATTTAAAATTTTCGCATGTTAAAAAATTATTTTCTGATAATATCATTGCATTCAGTACTGCGCATATACAGTACATGTCTAGAGATTTGGTACAGATTCGTCCATGAAAGCACATCACATTTGCAAGTAAAACTGACTGTTCGGAAAAGATCCACCATTAATCCCTGGGGCGGATCCAGACGAGGGGCAATGCAGCAATTGCTCCCTCCTCACTGCCTGAAAGGGGCGCAACTGATGAAGCATTTTTGCATTGCTATCCCCATTTCTATACTGCCAGTCCAACAGTTGCAGTCCAATCTGTAGTTGGCTAAACCACTGAAGATAGGTCATTGTCAAAGCGCCAGGAGAGGACCATTTTGTAATTGCTAGCTAGATGTATACTCGGCGATTATGAATATTTAAAAATATTTTGGGCGCACATTTTTTGAAGTTCTGTCCCCACTCAGATCCACCACTGATTGATCCTAACGTGTTTTTGTTGGGTCCTCTAAAATATTTTATATTTCAATGCGTTAGTAAAAGGATTATGGAATTTTTTTTTAATAAAGCTATGAATGTTTATAATATGAATTCTTGCGGTGGTCCGACAATTATGGCAACCCTAATTCAGAGGGACAAGATAGGTAGGGGAGTGGCTTTTTGCATTGGACACACCAGTTCTCATCTGAGTACTGAAGTTAAGTAATGCAACCACAGCTAGTACTTACATGGGTAGCTGCATTACTGTGCAGTCTATGCAGTGGACGAGGTTCTAATAACCTTGTGGTTGAAGGGCTGTAAAACAGCAAAAAAAAAAAAAGAAGATCGGTACTCGTCCCTGCCATAGGCGTGAAAAGCCTTAGGAGTCCTTGAGGTAAAAATTTGGCAACCGCTGGGTTTTGAGTTACCCTGTAATGCAGTGAGCAGCTGTCAAAATCCATCGTTCATGAATTAGGGATCCACCACAGAAGTGAACCCATTCCGAAAATAGATGAAATTGTAGCGATACCTAAACATCAATTAACTTGACATCAGTTGTGGTAGTTTTAATGATATAGTTTGTCATACACAACAGTTACAGCTGTTACAGTTACTGTACCTGCCAGGGATATTCTCCAGGATCCACTGGTTTGCCTCCCAAAATTCTTCCTGATATGTCTCCTGTGGAGTTGAGGTGTTTAACTCCACATTTCATTGTGCTTCCTATTTAAGGTGATAGTAAGCTGTGCTAACACCTCGCATTTCAAAAATTGCATTGATAAATGGAAAACCCTAAAGTGGGGGTAACTTTGGACAAGCTTTACTTTTTTGGGCCTTTTATTGATCTCTTAATAAGGAGTGGCTTATTGCGTTGGGCATACCAATTCTCATGTGATCACTGAAGTTAAGGCCGTTGACAACAGCACGGTAACAGCAGCAGTAACAGAAACAATAGAGAGCTTGAGAGATCCGTTGGTGCGAAACGTATGTTACACAAAGCTGACAAATTACGTCCTGCGCATGTGGTAAATTCCTAATAAGAGCATGTGCACCTGTGCAGTATGTAATTCGCCTGCTTTGCATAACATACGTTGCGCACCAACGGATCTCTCAAGCTCTCTAATAACTACAACGTTAACAAGAAGCCTTCCATCATCTTACCCTCCTCCCGCCTGTGGTGGGGTCGGGTCTGCGGGTTCTTATCCTCCACTCCCACCTATCCCCCACCAAGTCCCTCTCCACCCCGCACGTCTCCATGTCCTCTATTCCACCTGCTCCCACGTCCGTTTTGGTCTTCCCCTACCCGTGGTTGCCCCAATCACATGCAGACCCATAATGGACCTAATAAGAGGGAGCGGCGAGTTGCGTTGGACGAACCAGTTCTCGTCTGATCACTGAAGCTAGGCAACGCAAGCCCAGTTAGTACTGACATGGGTGGTCGCACGGGAAAGCTGGGTACTGCTAATACCCAATAATCGTCGCATTAGTGTAGTGTCTGTGCAGTATATGCATTAGAACTATGCAGTGGACGGGTCTCTAATGACCTTGTAGTTAACGGGGCCTTAAACACCAACAAACAACAAACAAACAAGGACCTAATAAGCTCCTTCTCCTCTTCACCTCAACCGCTTCTCCCTATCTTTTTTGTGATGTCTCCCACCCCTAAGCTACTGCTAATGTTATCATTTCCGATTCTGTCTGCTCAGGATCCCGACAATTGGGTGAACGACAGTTGGGTGTTTACGACAGTTGACATAGGACTAGATATTAATTCCTTCCTTGAACTATTTACAGATGACACGTGTACTGCTTGGGTATTAGATGAGGGGTTATCATCCTGTGCACAACTACAACAGGACCTAGATAAGATTTACAATTGGTGTGTAAAATGGGAATTGCCTTTAAACCTGAAAAAGTGTAGGAGTCTCACAATATCTAGAATCTAGATCTAAGAAGCCACTTCATTTTGATTACTATATAGGTGCAGTTAGGGTTGAGAGTTGTGACCCATAAGCACCTTGGAATTCTTTTAAATAGTCAAGGTACCTGGAAGGATCATATTAGTAAATTAGTTGGGAGGGCTGGTCAATTCCTCTGCCTGATTAGTTGTGTCCTTGGGGCAGTACAAAGGAGGTGAAAGAAACAGCATATCTTTCAATGGTGTGACCAGTTTTGGAGTATGGTAGTCCAATTTGGTTTTCCTTCAGGCAGGATTTATTTTGGGAGATTGAAAGGATACAAAGGAAGGCAGCAAGAATTGTAATCCACAGGTTTTCTCACAGGAGAGTGTGTCTGACATGATTAGGGAACTAAGGTGGGAAACACTGAGCCATTGGCATATATCTCACAGTATTAGGGACGTTGAAAATTAGTCACAGGAATGCTACAAATCACAAATACAAATGATGAAGGGAGCGGCGAGTTGCGTTGGACACACCAGTTCTGGTCTGATCACTGAAGTTAAGCAACGCAAGCCCAGTTAGTACTGACATGGGTGGTCGCTCGGGAAAGCTGGGTACTGCTAATACCCAATAATCGTCGCATTAGTGTAGTGTCTGTGCAGTATATGTATTAGAACTATACAGTGGACGGGTCTCTAATGACCTCGTAGTTGACGGGACCTTAAACACCAACAAACAACAACAACGAATGATGAACTCGTTCGTATTAGTAATTGTGAAGGGACGTTGAAATGAGATGTCCAAAGCAAATGTCGCCACCTAGAGAAAAACGTCTAGCACTCATTGGAAAAGACTATGTGCTACAGTTGAGTGTGATTTTACTAGCATGGTGTGCTAATCCCATTGCACGTTGTTGGGAGATCATTTTTTTCATGTAATTTAATGATGTTAATGGTTTCCTAATTGTAATTTACTAATTATACCTTTACACTTTATTTTTACTCTCTTGAATATGTTCTGTATTTTGAATTTCTGAAGAATTTCCCATATGTGACATCGTTAAGACCCAGACGTCTTCGTTCCTAAAGATGGCTGCCTCATGTTGATGTTTGAGCTTCATTGGGCATGCGTGAGGGTGTGGCCTGTTCAGTGCCTTCCGAATTGTAACTGGGGAAAGTTACGATTCTGGAGGCTTCTAACCGTTGCCAAAGTCGGGGGGGTTGAGTGGGAGGCACAACTACGCTCAACACACTCGTATTTGTAGTCGGGATGCCCTATTCCTAATTCATTTCAACGTCCCTATTAGTCTTTTTATCAGACTGTTGCTGCTGGGGTGTGTTGGACCTCTGGTTGGAGGTGTATCCCTGGCTGAGTATAAGGGGAAAAAGGATCATTCATACAAACTGAAGGAGATTAGGGCACAGATGGTCATTCTTACCAAGGACAGTTTGGCAATGGAATGGCCTTGGAGAGGGTAAAGTGGAGGGCTTTCTCAAAGGAAACCCCACCATTGCTAGTGTGGTGAAGGCTGCTATTTTGGTGTTGGAATTCCACTATGAATGTTGATTTACAACATTATATGAATTCCAGAATTTTAATATTACGTGTGTTCCACTGTTAAGGTAAGGAGTAATCCTTAGTTGTTGAATTCGACTCCAAAAATTGATAAAATATTTCAAGATGAACCAATAAATGAGTAACTTTTATATTCCAGCAAAACGAATTAATGTCCGATCAATAAATAACGAGGTTACAATAAATAACATAAGATAAAGTAGTTTGTGTAGTTTTTGCGTTTTGGTTAAGGAGCAGAGAAATTTGCGACCTCTCTCTGAGAGTGATGGTTGAGGAACTCTGTTGTTGTTTTTTCTTTTTTTTTGAATATTTTAATTTTTAAGATTTTTTTTGTTTGTTCTGTTTCTTTTTAAATTTGAATTTAAATTTAAAATTGTGTTAGCAGAAACGTGCAAAAAAATCGTGCAAGAAAATATCATGTGCATTCATACAGCAAGTGCTGTTGGAGCACATGCAGTTTTGTGCATTTGCATTATATACATTTTCTATAGTTGTGGGGTGTTCACAAAGTGTTAGTACTGTGTTACTGAAGGTAAGTATATTGTAATTACAAGTGGAGATGGGTATTTCCACAATACCTTATCTCCACACTAGTATTGTAGGGGTACCATTAGAATTATAGCCTAGGGTTTTGGGCGTTTTACGGTAATGTATTTAGGAATGAGAATTGTCTCTCCACTGCCATATTGGCCAAATAAAGGCTGCTTGCAGTGTAGTGGAATTAGAATTGGGTGAATGTGATAGTTGGGTGAAAACATGCTTTTCTTTGTTTGCTTTTTGTCCCTCTGCATAGGGCTCTGACAGCAATGCATACCAATATATTTTCTGAATGCCATTGCCGATTTCCACATCCAGTTTTGCTAAGAAAGTGGACATTGGGCAATTGGAAGGGGGACCATGAAAGGAGAATGAAAGTGACTGAGATGCAAATGCTGCACTACATGCGTGGTGTGTCACAAGCCAGCAGAATCCCAAATGATATGTTAGAGGCAACTTAGGGGTAGGGGACATCGATTGGTATAGGCGCACAATTAGATGGGGAGGAGGAAAACGTTATGTCCGTCATGGGACCGCATATGATGGGGCACCATGGGGAGGGGAAGGCTAAAGCAGATGTGGGAACAGGTGGTATAAAAGGGGTCCCATATAAAAGTACATAATTGTGTGCATGGTGGGTGGGGGCCTGGTGGAGGATAGGTGTTGATGGAGGATCGGAACCAGCAAAATCGATGCAGCTGCAGGCTGGAGAAGGGTGAGATGATAATCATTTAATATATTCCTGTGATTGCTTTTTCAATTGGAAAATTGCTAGGCTACCCCATGTAATCATACTACATTGTGAAGCACAGCTGTCATGTGGAGCTGGCTACTACAAGTAGCTTTACAAACGTGGATGATGAAGGTAGTCTGTGATGCCTAGTTCTGTATCACCACACTAAAGGCTGGTTCAGTGGCATGCTCAACAGCGGCAGATACCGTAAAATCTCACATAAAGTCTGCACCTCAAATATAATCTGCACCCGTCTATAGTCTGCATTAGCAATGGGTATGTTTCAAATATAGTCTGCACTCATGTATAGTCCGCACTTTCAAATTCCTACTGGGGAATGGGATTAAATGAATTTGAACATGAAATGTCAGATTGCCCTGACGATTAAATTGAAATGTGAAAGATTTTATATTGCATTATCATATAAATAAGAACGTACTGTGTAAAATCATGTTGTTAAGTGCAATAAAATGTTCAGAAAATGAAGAGCAGATTTCATTGAGAACCCTGGGTTTCATTTATAGTCTGCACCCATATATAGTCCACCCTCGCATATAGTCCACACTAAATGACCCTATGTTTTGCGTATAATCCGCGGGCACTACGTGACATTTTACGGTACCCTGTGAGCAGACAAAGCAACACAGAAACGGATGATGATGGCGTGCAATTATGTAGGGAGGGAGTTGAGGAATGGGTGTAAAAGTGCAGTTGACTGCTAGTCAATTGCACTTTTAGCACAGCACTCCCATGCACATATGATTAGCAGGTTGCACTGCAGACGATGCCCATTATGCCATTACACCATTGTTCGGTCATTATGCCATTACACCATTGTTCGGTCATTATGCCACCTAGTGGACATTGCCAAAATCAACCATCGCACGTCCTATCTGCCACCTACCACTGAACGAGTACACGCACTTTGTGTCTTGGTGACAGTGCTTTACGTCACCATTTTGTTGGTTGTGCACATGCTGTTTTTGCTGGTAGCACTTGCCACTGAACCAGCCTTACAGTGCTAATCATGCCATTGCTGATGACATTTTGATGTCTTGTGCTTGCACTTTATGAAGGAGCGCCAGTGCAATTCCTTAAATGTAGTGCTTTTTTGGAGTCATGTCATGCCACCATCATGTCTCAGTTTATCTTCTGCCATTTTCCAAGCAGACAGCTCAACCGCCAGCCAATCGGAATCTAGTGGGACTTGCATGACACTATCTGAGTTGACTGCCAATCAACTCTGCTTTTCTGTGGCGTAGCTACTCTGTGGCGCTTGAAGTGGCATTGTGACGTCACTGCTTTTTGTGCAGTGTCGTCTAATTCGACACCTATAGTGTTAGTGCATGGCCATATGGAACTAGGCATCAGACTACCAACCACCAAAAAAGAAAAAATAGTATATATTGGAATTAATTTGTAGCTTATTTATTTATAGAATTAATATAATGCGGGTTCCAATCCCAAAGTCCACCTTCTTGGTAAAACTGGATGTGGAAATCTGCAATGGCGTTCATAAAATATATTGGTAAGCGTTATTATCAGAGCCCTATGCAGCTTTCTAGCAGAGGGGAAAAAGCAAATACAAAACGTGTTTTTCATTTAATTGTCATATACAGTACACTCAACTGTCATTCGCCCAACTGCCATTCACATAATTGTCATAGACCCATCTGCTCCTGACACCCCACTGATGTAGCACAGCATTTGCATCTTGGCCACTTGCATTCGCCTTTCATAGTTCTTCCTAGCTGCCCAACACTCAGCCATAAAGCTTAGTGGGCCTAACGACAGTTCTGTAAACTTTGCCTTTCAACTTTATTGGGTCCCGTCAGTTGCACAAGTCCCCACTTGCCTGTCTCCCCTTCAGCCATCCTGCATTAATCCTATGTGTCACATCAGAATCTATCTCCCCATTGCTCTGGAAAACTGATCCTAAATAACGAAACTCTTGCACCCCTGGCATCCCTTCACTCCCACAGCGGATCTCACCCCCTTGTCCCTGGCCACTAAAATTGAACGCTAGGTATTCTGTCTTCTTCATGTTCACCTTAAGGCCACCTTTATCCATTGCTGTTTTAATGTCTTGTGGACCCCTTGCACCACTGAGTCTTCTGAATGTGTATTCTTCTGAAGATACAGAAGTCTAAAGTTCAAGTTAATCCAAAGTAGCCCCCACTTTACCATAGTTGAAATTCAATGCCAAATTACCAACGTTTTCGTTGAAACTGGATATCAGAAAGATTACTATGAACATTAGTGTGTCCATCGTGTTGTCCTAGTTGAACGTGAGGACTGTCCTGAGTCCCGGGAGGATTTTCCTGTAATAATAAGTGTTACTTACGAAATTTTAGACGGATCGTTGTCCGGGCACCGGAAGCGTGGTCTTAAGGTCTCTTGATTGTCAGAGGCCTCTGGAAAGTTAGCAGCTTCATGGCTGTCATCCCAAAATGGTAAATACTGTATATTGGTTTGATAGTGTAGACAAGGCGAGCCTCAAAACTAGGTTGCACTTAGGGCCTTCTAAGTCAGTAACGTCAAACTGGGGGTACCCTGAGGGCAACATTGTTAGCATATACGTTGTTATTAGGGCCGTGGAAGTGCCCATGGCGCCCCTTTCAACTGCGCCCGGTGGCTACTGTCCTCCTCTCGTTATTCCTCTGAGTGGCAGCTGACATATGTACAGTATACTTCAAGGTATCTATTGTGCGGGCCGCTTGCTGCCCGTGGGCCTCCATTTTGACACCCCCGTTTGAAGTGATTGATCTGCCACTGTGAGATTTATTACCAGTTTTGTGAATTGTGAGAAGTCTCTGACTGGTTCATTGTTATTTGGAATATATCTGGCGGGTCATCAATTTAGACAAAGGGTAAACATGTTTGGGGATGATAAAAGAAATTAAAATACGTTTTGAAATACATTTGGACGGTGATAAGACTGATAGCGATTTCCAAAAATCTTGGGGCATTCAACCCCCTTTGATATGTGCATTATGGTTATAATTACTTGGCGGTCAAATTATTAAATTTCACGAAATGAAAGGTGAAATATTTGTCTTACCCTAAATAGAAGGTGTTGAGTAGTCTCGAGTTTCAGCTACTGCGTAAGACCGATGACGTTTTTATGGAGGTCGTCTTCAAAGTTCAATGATATACTACGGAAATGGTCCCAATTGAAATTTGGCCCAGAAAGAAAGGAAACCATTTGCTCCTCCCACCAAGGGGCAGGCATCCTATGAACGTCACGTCTATGCCGAAAGTTCCTTCAACAAACGTTCCAATTTTTTCTGACACTTGGCAATTTTTTTGGCCTTTGTCTCTGCCTTACTCTCTTCGGTGTCGTACTGGACTACCGCGTCACCGGTTCCAGGTTCGGTAATGGATAAAGATGGGATGGCTTCTTTCGGGCGAGTGGGGGGGAGTGTCACCTGTCGCAAGGAGGCACAAGCACTCTGTCAATTCCACTCATCTTTCCTGGGAGCACCATTTCTCGTCTGATCGCTAAAGTTAAGCAACGCCAGTGGCGGATCCAGGATTTTCGTCGGGGGGGGGGGGGGGGGGGGGGGGGGGGGGGGGGGTCGAGCTAAAGCTCGCATATATTATGCGAATAAGTTTATATGTGCATGGGGGGTTGCAACCCCAAAACCCCCACCCTGGATCCGCTCGTGAGCGCGCAACCCCAGCTAGTACTAGCATGAGTGCCCCCTTGGGAAAATTGGGTACTGCTAATTCCTAGGGAGCAGTTTATTGCGTTGGACGCGCCAGTTCTCGTCTGATCACTGAAGTTTAAGCAACGCAACCCCAGTTAGTACAGACATGGGTGGCCACTTAGGGAAACTGGGTACTGCTAATACCCAAAAGTCGTCGCATTAGTGTAGTGTCTGTGCAGTCGCTGCATTAGAACTACACAGGGGACGGGGCTCTAATGACCTTTGTAGTTGAAAGGCCCTGAGCACCAACCAAACAAACAATTCATTCTTCCTTGTGCATATAGGCGTGAAAGTGCCAGTGTCCACTCAGAAATCGCCCCGTGCCGCTGCTGCGCGTAAAAGAGCCCTTTGTACATGGAATAAAATGCGTTTATCTTTCTCAAGTGTCGGGCTCGCCCTGCACCCTGATGAATGGGACAAATTGGTACTCGTTTCCGCCTATGGAAGAAAAATGGTCGGGACTCTAATGACCCTTGTAGTTGAAGGTCCCTAAAACACCAACGAAACAAAAGGGAAATGAATATCTGCTTATCAAGTAATGGAATTCTTTATTGAAATTCTAATTTTTGACCTTTTAACCTTATAATGCTATTTTCATCTCTTTATATTTACGTGTTAGCTCGAGGAAGAGCATTTTGTTTTCGAAATGTGGAGTAGCAGTGTTGCCTGTTCCGTGCAAACGTGTGACCTTAGGTCGATGTCCTGATGCTGTTTTTCTGCTTAATTCATGTTGGTGGTGATCCAGTCCACGTAATAGGACACTTCGGTCAGTACTGCCGGATAAGATCCGCATCCTATGCCCCAAGAAACGATTCCACACAGGTACGTTGTATCAGTGGCTTTAATCATGGGACCACCCGAATCTCCCTGTGAATAGTTTTCGTGGATAGAAATTCGTGTGATTTGCTGTAGGTATGAAGTAAATAAGTCTAAATGACTCCATACCTGGCAAGGCCCTTTTCCAGCCGCTATAGCACAGATCATATCGTCTGTAATGCGATCGTCGTTGTTGTAGTCCTGTCTGCATTGCTCATCAGAAATGAGCTGCAAGTCCGCCTTCTGCAAAACGTTAGAAATGTCGCCATCTATTTCGAGAATGAAAATATTTAGAGGTGTTAGGACCTTTGGTGCCCTCTTGCATATCTCAAATAAGCCACGAGTCCCATAAAAAAGCAATTGATTGTTTTGATAGTGTTTTAGGGCCCTTCCTTTACAATGGTCATTAGAGCCCCGTCCACAGCATAGTTCTTATGCAGAGACTGCA
>JAAFCE010004209.1:22436347-22451202 GCA_013389805.1 Trigoniulus corallinus | reverse complement strand
GCAGCTCGGCCACTCCAATGCAGCTCGGCCACTCCAATGCAGCTCGGCCAATTCAATGCTGCTTGGCCACTTCAATGCAGCTTGGCCACTTCAATGCAGCTTGGCCACTTCAATGCAGCTTGGCCACTTCCATGCAGCTTGGCCACTCTCCAATGAAACATGGCCACTCCAATGCAACTCCTGCTCCCACACAACTCTTCCACTCAAATGCAACTTCGCCACTCCAATGGAACTCGGCCTCTCAACATCACTTAGCTACTTAATGTAACTCAGCCATGTAGGTGATAGGGAAAATAGTGGTTGTCATGCAGGATAAACATAATCATAATTTGGCTTACACCATGTTGGTGGGCCACTTGCCTGAAGCTTGTACTAGGGTTCGTTTCAATATACAGTAGAACCTGTTCCTCCAAATCTGGTGTATGAAGAGTCTGCAGCCTCCCTGCATGTTCATGCGTCTGACTGAACCAATGATAGCACAAACGCAGTTTGTGTCTGTGAGGGTACTTGTTTTGGTATAGCTGTGCTGCCTGTTGACCATTTCCATCCACTTGGCCATACACAAACACCACCTTGGCTTGTTTCTGAAATGAATACTGGACCATTCTGCTTCTTAAAGTATGCTGCTTCAATCACACAATCTGCAACACACAAGAAACACACTGCAAGTCGTCAGAGAAAATATGTTATTTGTCAGTGCCATCTACCATGGCAGTGATGTATTTCCAGACACATGCTCATAGGACCTTTTTTCCTCCATTTCCGGTCATGAATCAGTCCCTGCAGTTTGTCGGTTTTATTAAAATTCACCCTGTATAATAAACCTGTATCAGTGTTCTTCCAACTGGGTTCTGTGCCAGCTGTTTGGGGATTCTATGAGTGCTTGCATGGGTGACCGCTTGTGAACGCTGGGTACTGCTATTACCCAGCATGGTGTCTGTGCAGACTGCATTAGAACTACAACTACATAGGGGAGGGGTGTCTAATGACCTTTGTAGTTCAAAGGCCCGAAAACACCAGCAAGCAAATTAATGCCGGGTTCCATATACCCACCCGCTAACGCTATTACCATTGAATCTGACGACACAGCACAAAAAATGGTGACGTCACACTGCTACTTGGGGTGTCGCAGAGCAGCTATGCGTGACGGTAGTTGAGTTGACCGGTGGTCAACTCACATAGCGTCCCACACGTCACGCTGCGTTATGATTGGCTGGCGGTTGAGCTGTCTGCTTCAAAAATGGTGGAGGATAATGTAAGACGTGACGGCGGCATGTGGTGACTCCAAATAAAGCGCTGCACTTAAGGAATTGTGCTGGCGGTCCTTCATAACGCACTAGCACAAAACGTTATCAAAATGTCATCAGTGGCGAAGTGATTAGCGTTGAAGTGTGGTGATACGGAAATAGGCATAACTCTGCAACGTTCACCCCACTGCCGTCATCTCTTTGTCACCCATGACTAGGGAGCGGCTGTATTGCATTGGACACACCAATTCTCGGCTGATGATGAAGTTAAGCAACCCAACCCCAGTTAATACTAACATTGATGGTCGCTTGGGAACACTGGGGAGCGCTAATACCCAAAAATCGTTGTAACAGCATAATTTCTGTGCAGACTCTGCACTAAACTATGCAGTGGATGGGGCTTTAATGACCTTTGTAGTTGAAGGGCCCTAAAACACCAACAAATCAATCTCCCATGATTGACCAAGTTGGAAATCGTTGGCCAAAAACAGGCATCTGCAAACTGTGTTTTTTGTTGTGTGGGTGTTTTTAGGGCCCTTCAACTGCAAGGTCATTACGGGATCCAGAACGTTCCCCCCTGACATTTCGTCCCCGAAGTTTCGCCCCCGGCATTTCGCCCCTGGAGCTTTCGCCCCCACACATTTCGCCCCTCGGTTGTTTCGCCCCTGGGAGGGCAAATGGCCATTTTTTTTGTTATTTTTTGTTATTCCGTTTTAGGTAACGTAAAAATCAAGGGCTAGTGCCAATTGACCCTTGAGTGAATGCCAGCCCTTGATTTTTACCTTACTTTGGCCGGGTTTTTTTGTTATTCTGTTTTCACCTAGAAAAGTAGCATTGTTCGTTCGGACCTTTTTCTGAGTGTTTCAAGGAATAGGTAAGGTGAAAATTCAGCAATTTCGGCAAGAATGCTATGCATCGTGGAGGACATCAACAATAGAAATTTAATAGACGTTCTGAAAGGCTTAGCCTAAATATCTGGAAATTCACTTTACCATCTAATAAAAAAAAAATGATATTAATTTAAAAAAACAACTAGTGCCCTACAAATCGATGTGTTTTCGGCTATATCGTTGCCGACTCCATTTTTAAAATCCAGACATAAGGTAGCAACACGTGCATGTGCCAAATTTTACATTGGTAGTTTTAAGCACAGTATGTCCATGTTAATTGTACTAAAGTTTTATACACTAGTGCCACATAGCGGCAAGGAAGTAAAAACTAAACAAATTGTATATATTTCAATGGAGTATTCCTAACTCATGCATTATTATTACATAAAATTTAATTAAAGGAAACTCAATCTAACAAAATGCCATTGTGTAGTAAATTTAATGTATACAAAGTAATAACAAGTGACAATGTGAAATTTTTCTATAAACTTCTTCAACTTGACTATTTTTACTTACCGGTACTTGTGAAACACTTCAAGTTATACTCAAACCTTTTAAACTTGTAACTTCTTGATAATTTTTTTCACTTTCACATGTGTTGTGCAATCAAATATTTTGTATTTCTCTTATATTTATTTGGATACATAAGCCTTTTGTTAAAGTCTTTAATGGTATAAAAAATCTGAGTTCTTACAAAAGGTAAAGAACATGATTCATTAATGATATCCTAAATATATTTATTTTAATATCCAGTAAATGAGGTAGCCCTTGAAAGTCATGTAACTTAGGGGGCATGCCAAACTCGGGGTACCCCAAGGGGGCATCAGTAACATTGATTTGTCATGAGGGGACACCTGTCCCCCTCTTGTTACACCTGAGTAGCAGACTGCATATGTATCCTACATGATATTGATTGTGAGGGTTGTAACTCTAGGCTTCTAGGGCTGCATGTTTGGCACCCATGATCTAAGGGAACATGCTTCATCATCATACCCTTATCCCACCTATGGCAGGGTCAGTTCTGCAGGTTCTAGTCCTCCACCTGTGCCTATGTCCTACCAGGTCCCCATTCACCCCACACACTTCCATATCCTTACAGACAACTTGCTCCCACGTTTGCTTCAGTCTCCCTCTGCCTCAGGTGCTTCCAACCACCTGAATTCCTGAAACGGACCTAATAAGCTTCTCCTTCCCTCTTCTCATTATGTGTCCATACCACCCCCAGGCCACCTCTAATATACTCATTCCTTATTCTATCAGCTCTGGACACCCCACTCATATACTGCAGCATTTGCATCTCAGTTACTTGCATTCTATTGATGTCGCTCTTTCTCACTCCTGTGTGACCCTCTTATCACACAGTACTCCACTTGCCTGTCTTCACTTCAACCATCACCGATTGATTCTATGGGTCACGTCAGAGTCTATCTCCCCATTTCTTTGGAACGTTGATGCTAAGGTCACTCCTCTAATATTGTTTAGGCCCTTCTCTACTTTTTCTTTGGAGTCATATTATAAGTTTTCCGATAATGTTGATGAACAACATGAAGTGGATTGTGTTCATAACTTTTAAAATACAGTATGTGTACTCCCAGGATTGTTGCTGCAATTAATTCCTGAAAAATAATGCTCCTTATGAACTCGCATCTTTAATTTTAATCAACAGGGAACACACGCAAAATATTGCATGTAGTGCAGCTTTTACTTCCTTGCCACAAGATGGCGCCGTTTCTCAACTTTAGTAATTTTGCTATTCAGTGCACATACTGTATATTCTTTATACTGTGGTTTTAAGCATCGACGCTGCCGCTATTTTTTAAGTACAATTTAGCCGACGATCATCCCTTAAAAAAAATTGACGACGTAAATTTTACATTTTAAGTTTGCGTTTACGTCGTTTGCCCAAACTCTCTACTATTACATTAAACAGAGCGAGAAAAAACTTGCCATTTAGCCTCCCAGGGGCAAAACCTCCGAGGGGCGAAATGTGTGGGGGCGAAATGTCGGGGGCGAAACTTCCGTAAACCGGTCATTATAACCTCGTCCACTGCATACTTGTAGTGCAGAGACTGCCCAGGAACTACACTAATGCGACGATTATTATTTATTAGCAGTACTCAGTTTTCCCAAGCGGGATCAAATGAGAACTGGTGTGTCCAGCACAATATGCCGCTCCCCTGGAAACTCTGGCTCATGTTCGAAATGCACCTCTTTTGGTACCAACATGTGGCTCCCTACCCTCCAGGTATTAATATTGAAGGGCGAAAAGACATTCGAATGATTGGGGGATTCTAGTTTTGAAATTGGTGTCAGACTGAGGGTTGCTGACCCAGAAAAGTTTTAGAATCACTGGTCTTGTTTTTATCTTGTTTGCTCACAGTTCTCCATTTCTATGATGAAGGCGAGAGAATTATCTTGGTTGTTTTTTGTCTTTCAGTTATCACAGTTTTGAGAAGATAAAATGAAACGAAAGTGTGGTATCCTTACCTTGTCCAACTCCCAGCAGGACTGCCACTGTAATTCCTAAGTAGGCGAGTGTCATTTTAGCCATCTTAAGAGATGGTCAATTGTTGAGGTTGATGTAAAGGTCGGTGGTGCAAATTCTCATAAGAGAGCTCCAGACAGAGTGCAAGGGAATGACTGCTGTTGTCATACTAGTTTATCAGGCTAATGCTATTTTATCAGTCACTGCAGTTAACTGTTTTATGTTTGACAGGAGCACTTTTATCTTAGATTATTACTGATCGTATTGATTGTATTTCTCCATTGCGTGAAGAATTGCCCAACAAGGAAAGAATCTGGGCCATTAAATATTTCAAAAAGTAGTTGTAGACAGACAATTCAGCCCCTACCCCGCCTGTAGCAGGGTAGGGCCAGCATGTTCTAGCACTCCACTCCCGCCTTTCTCCTACCACGTCACAGTCCACACCAGAAACTGCCATATCCTTATGAACAACCTGCTCCATCGTCTGCTTTGGTCTCACCCTGCCCCGGGTGCTTCCAACCACTGCATTCTTGTAATGGACCTAACAAACTCCTCTTCCCCTCTTCTCATTACATCCCCATACCCCTCAATCTACTCTCCCACAGTTTTACCGTGATGTCACTCATGTACTGCAGTATTCACATCTCGGCTATTTGCATTTTATTGACGTGGCGCTTCTTCACTGCCCAACACTCTGCTCCGTATAGAACAGCTGGCGTAAGCACTGCCCTGTGAAACTTCCCTTCCAACTTGATTGGGACCCTCCTATTGCACAGGACTCCACTTGCCTGTCTCCAATTCAACCATCTCCCATTGATTCTATTGGTAATATCCGAATCTGTGCTTTGTAACAGTGATCCTAAGTACTTTACCTCTTGAACCTTTGTCCCCAGGTCGCCCCCCAGAGAGTACGTCACCATTATTTTCCTGTCCGTCCCAATTGAAACCTGAATACCCTGTCTTCATGGTTATCTTTAGTCCTCCCATTTCTATTTTTGCTCTAATATCGTTTAGGCCTTTCTCCACTTGATATTTGGAGTCAGTTTCGCTATTCCTGCAAGTTTCCAGGATAATTTCCCTAAGTCGTCTTCATGTGACATGCACTAAGGGGCCCGTTCTCCTACTCCTGTTAGCAGTTCGTCTGTGACCAGAGGGAATAGGTATGGACTTAGTGCGGAACCTTGGTGTACTTCAACTTTTACTGGGAAGCCTCTAGCATTTCCCCAAGGAGTCCTTACCCTGTCTATCGAACCAACATACATATCCTGCGATATCCGAATAAACCCTTCTTCTACCCCTTGAAACATTGTCATATACTTTCTCCACATCAATGAACATTGCATGGAGATCTTTCTTTGCTGCCCTATGCTTTTCTATCATCTGCCTAAAAATGAAGGTTGGTTCTTTTGTGGACCTACTTAGCATGAACCCAAATTGATTTCCCTTGACATTAGTTCTATCCCAAAGGTGGCATCCCATTACTCTGTTCCAGAGCTTCATAGAATGGCTTGTAAGCTTGATACCTCTATAGTTACCACAGTCTTGGACATTACCTTTGCCCTTGAAGAGTGGTACTAACCAGCTCTCACGCCATGCATCAGGCATTCTATCTCCGCCAGCTATCGTATTGATACGTTTACCCTAGCCACGTTATTCCTATTATTCCCGGAGTGTGGCACACTTCAATGGGAATTCTATCTGGGCCTACAGCTTTTCGACCTACACCTTCTTAAGAGCTCTGACTATTTCCTCCTCTGTTACCCTGTCCACCGCCCCAGAAGAAGTAGGATTGGTTTCAATGTCATACTCTCTCCTTTCATCATTGAAGAAGCTGTGGAAATGCACTTCCCACTTCTTCTTTACCTCAGCAGTGAGAAGCTGGACCCTACCATTGCTACCCTTCATTGTTATGGAGTTGGGGTATATCTTTAGCTGCCCTATCTCTAGCCTTGACAAGTTTAAAAATTTCTCTCTCCCCTTCCTTTGTCTCTAACTGATCATATAGGGCCTCATACTTGTGGTGTTTGGCCAAGGCAATTATCCTCCTAGCTGGGATCTTGGCCGGCCAGCACAATTGTTATATCGGTCACTCTTATGTGTTATACTGCTATCGGTGACGCTGGGCGTGGCTATATATATATATATAGCGATCTGCGATATATAGTGATCTGCATATATATATTGCAGATCACTCCTATTGGCCAGCGCGTATTATGGCAGCGTTTGCAACCCGAAAGTAGAGATCATTGTAAAGGTACTTAGCAAAGATAATTCAGCAGCCAATAATTCATAGGAATGAAGTTTAATTTTGGGAAACAATCCTTTACAATGATCTCTACTTTCCGTGTTTTGGTCCCCCGGCATTCTCGCCTTCGGCTTGAAGGCCTCCTCCCCACGAACAAGACACATATCGATTCTGTGAATGATCTCGTGTAGCCAAGAATGTCCCGTTTCTATGAATCTCGCGGTACTGTATGTTGCTATTATTATTAAAAATATTAATATTATTAAAATCCATTCCATCACATCACAGCAATTCAAATCCTGCAGGATTGCATACACCACTGTAATATGCATTAGCCAATAGTAGCTTACTGCGTTTCATAGCCACGCCCAGCATAAAAGCTGTCTGTAGAGTGACCTATACTCGCTGGCCTATACGGCTGGCCTATACTCAACATTTGTTTCAATACATTGTTGGTTACTTCCCTCTAGGACTGTTACCTTTAAAAAGTAAATAAGGTTACTTTTTTCATTAGTGTTTTAAGCCAATGGGTGGGGGAGTCGGCCAAGCAGCCATAACGGGCCGGACGCTCGCTGGTGAGGGGGCTGTAGGAGAGGGAAATTAGCAGTATTAGTGTTCCCAACCACCCATGTCGGCACTAACTTCGGTTAACTTCAGGGATCTGACGACAACTGGTGTCTCCAAAGCAATTCAGCCGCTCTCTTACGCAATTTAGACCTTCGTCTTGGGGCTTTTGTTTACGGAAACTTGTGTAACTTGCATTTGTAAAATTAAAAGTAATAGTAAAAAAAAAAATAATAGACCACAAACGTAATAAAACAAATTTTTAAAACCTTTCGTTCATATCTGAGTTTTCTTGTATGATAGAAGGGTCCCAATCAAGCTGAAAGGGAAGTTCTACAGGGCAGTGGTTAAGCCAGCTATGCTGTAATAGAATGCAAGTGGTCGAGATGCGAATGCTGCGGTACATGAGTGGCGTGTCGAGAGCTGATAGAATTAGGAATGCGTATATTAGAGGTGGCTTGGGAGTGGTGGACATCGCCTTAAAAATGAGGGAGAATAGGCTGAGGTGGTATGGACACGTGATGAGAAGAGGGGAGGAGGAGCTCGTTACGTCCTTGCCAGGAATGCAGGTGGTCGGTATCACCCGGGGTAGGGGGAGACCGATGCAGACGTGGGAACAGGTTGTCCGTAAGGACATAGCAGTGTGCGGGGTGGAAGGGGATCTGGTGGGAGACAGACGGGAGAGGAGGGCTAGAACACGCAGACCCAACCCTGCCACAGACGGGATTAGGTTATGATGATGATGATTGTTCATATCTGAGTTTGTTATCTTTTAGTTATTTGTGTGCAATTATTTGTATTATGATTATGCTGTATATCAGGTGTATAGGATAGAGAAAATTGCAAGGGGGTGGGGGGGTCGATGACCTAAACCCATTTCATTTCAAAGGGGTCGATGCAAGAAAAAGTTTGGGAATCACTGAATTGGGGGATGATGTCCCCCCCACCCTTAAACTGCCTCTGTTACACTCATTCCGAATTCTATCTGCGGTGGCAGCTGTATTGCGTTGGATTCACCAGTTCTCGTCTGATCACGGAAGTTAAGTAACAAAACCCTAGCTAATACTAGCATGGGCGACCGCTTGGGAACACTGGATACTGCTAATATCGAAATAGTCTTAACACACATTGTCTGCGCAGTCTCTGTATTAGAACTACGCAGTTGACGGGGCTCTAATGACCATTGTGTTTGAAGGGCCCTAAAACGCCAACAAACCAATAAAATACAAATTCTATCTGCTCTCGACACTCCACCCATCATCGGCGGAACCAGGGAGGAGGAATTCAGCAATTTCTCCCGCCTCATTGGGGGCGCATATTTCAACTGATGCATAATTCCACTTTGCAACTGATGAGGTATTTTTGCATTTGCGATTCCCATTTCGATACTGCCAGTCTAATTTGGAGTTGGCTAAACCACAGAAGATAGGCCATTGTCTCTGCCACCCATGTACCGCAGCGCATTTCGGCTACTACTGACATATTATCATGTCCCTTTCGAACTGTCCGACACTCGAATCCATACAGCAGAGCCCACCGAACACCAACAAATACCAACAAGCAAACAATCCACCCACGAAACACCAACAAACAAAGAATCCAACCACTATTGATCCTGTGGGTCACATCTGAGCGTCAAATTGCGTTGGACACACCAGTTCTCGTCTGATCACTGAAGTTAAGCAACGCAACCCCAGTTAGTACTGACATGGGTGGCCGCTTGGGAAAACTGGGTATCGCTAGTATCCAAAAATCGTCGCATTAGTGTAGTGTTTGTGCAGTCCCTGCATCAGAACTACACAGTGGACAAGGCTCTAATGACCTTGTAGTTGAAGGGCCCCAAAGCACCAACAATCTGAAACGATGATCGTTTTCAGTTAAAATCCAGTTATTTAATGGTCAAAAATGTAATAAAGATTTCGATGTAACCCATGGTGAAAAATCTTCCGTCCACAAGTTGAGGTCATAGCAGACCCCAGACCAACAAAATTGTGTCTGCGCATGTACCACTTTCTCTAATCTTAACCAAGCTTTGAGTACCCGTTCTCCCATGTTTTCTTCACCTCTGTAGGGAATTGGGCAGGTCTCTTACGCAATCAGTTTGAATATCTCATTTTGATTCGAAGAAAACGTTAAAAAGGAATGAAAAGCCCAAAATATTCTGGACAACTGAGTCACATTTATGTCTTAAAGAGCTGAAAATTTATTTTATTGGACTATTTGATTCATGTGTTTTGGTATAGAAAAATGTTTACCATATTTATTCTAATAAAGGGCGCGCCGTTTATTTTTTCAAAGGCTTTTTTTGTTGCGCCGTTTATTGCAGGACGTTGTTTATATTTCAGTCCCTTTAATAAGGCACCCCCACAGACAACCCAGCCAATATTCCTGTGAGTTCCAGACGCCTGACTGGGATGACCCCAGTCAGAGCATGTTCCACTTCTAGTTGAATACATTGCAAGCAGCTCTGATAGACCAAAATGGCAGTGGACATAATAAACTCTCATTCCTAATAATTGGCTCATTCAAAATCCCCATGCAACTTGGAGCATAGCATCTATTCTGTTATACATAGCCTGCCCACTATAATGGCACCTTCTTCCAGAGAGTTCTTTGCCTTATTCTAATCAAGAGCATTTCAGTCCCAAATGACCCTTGGAAAAAGGGACCAGTAGTATGAGTCTGTTTGGGCCCTGATCTCCTTCAATTTCAACCAATTATCATTTCTCCCCCTATTTTCTGCAAAGGATAACCTGCTTTAGTGTTTAAAGCGGAGGATGCTGTGGATCATTGGAACCAATCCAGACCACAGAAAATCTACTCACCAAGACACTAAATTTTATTAAGTAAAAAAATAACGTTGATGGTAATCGCAGAACAATCAGTCATCACAAAAATAAAAATGGATGAAAAATATGCACGACTCTGGCCTACCCGTGTGGTCATTCTGGGTGACAAGGGCCAGCCACCAATAAGCATGCGGCACTTGTCACCACAGGACCATACGTCAGGTGTGGCCAAAGGGTTATGCTCTAACAAAAAGGGTCCAAGGGTAAAAGAAGGAAATCTAACGTTTCTCATGTGTGAATGCTGTTTCTGTTGAATTTTGAAATATTGAAACAAAAGGGTACCTGGAAAGGGTTGAAACAAAAGGGCACCTTGAAAGGGGTAGCAATATAAAGCATGACCTAAGAAAAGGTTGCAAAATTTTCTTAGAAAAGATGGTGAAGAAAAGTGGGTGCATGAGGGGTGTTACCCTTACATCACCCCCCTGCTAGTGATGAAGTCCCAACCATCACGAAAATCCAGCTTGGTAGCATTCAGGAAACCTAACATGCCATCCAGACCTTGTTTGCTGGTGTCTTATTGATCGTTGGGTAGATTCTGATGATGGAGCTGCTGGCTGAGGTTGTGATGCTAATGATGGGTCTGCTTGTGGCCTGACAGGCATGGTAACTGTGTAATGTTGATTATCCTGTGGCAACTCTTATGGATCTTCATCTGTCATTATGTAGGCAGGTTTTAGTCAATCAATAGAGACAGTTGTGTCTCTTCCCCGAATTCGTAGCACAAACGTTTTGCTGGATCGACTAATAACCTGGAAGGGTCCTTCATATGGCTGCTGGAGTGGTTTTTTAACACCATCATAACGGATGAAGACATGGCTGGCTGTGGCAAGGTCTTTGAAGATGAAAGGTTTGCTTTCACCATGACGTTGCAAAGTGGCTGGCTGGAGGTCCTGGAAGCATTGCTTGAGCTCCCTCACAAAGGTGTGAGCATTGATGGTGTTCTCTGAAGGTTGAGTGCCTGAAAGGAATTCACCAGGTAGATGCAGTTGTTGGCCATAGACCATCTCTGCTGCGGTTGCACTGATGTCCTCCTTCCATGCTGCACGGACTCCTAGGAGAACTGCAGGGAGGCTCTCAGTCCAGTGGGTCTGATGGCAGCGAATTGCTGCCTTTAGCTGTCAGTGCAGGCATTCTACCATGCCATTTGCAGCAGGATGATAGGCAGAGATGTGGAGGTGAGTTGCACCGATTAGACAGTTTAGCTGTCTGAAAAGGTGCGACTCAAACTGCCTGCCTTGGTCTGTGGTGACTCTCTGGGGCACTCCAAAGTGGGCAATCCAGTTCTCGAAAAATGCACGAGCAACAGTCTCAGCTTCTTGATTAGGCAGTGGCACTGCCTCTGGCCACCGTGAAAACCTGTCTATCATTGTCAGGCAGTACCGATGCACTTCGGAATCTGGCATGACAATGATATCTAGGTGCACGTGCTCAAATCGCTGGGATGGCAGGGTGAATGAGCCAACTGGTGCAGACACATGCCTTGTTATCTTGGCTTGTTGACATGCAAGGCAGGTCCACACCCAGTGGTGGCAATCTGCCCTGATGGATGGCCAGATGAATCTCTGCATCAGGAGCTTCGTGGTTGCTTTGGCCCCTGGGTGAGATAGCCTGTGAATGGAATTAAATGCCTGTTTTCGAAAGGGAGTGGTGAGAAAGGGCCGAGGCTGCGACGTTGAAACATCACAGTAAATAGTGACATCAGAACCTGGAATGCAGACTTTTGCTAGCTCTAGCGATGAGCCATTGCTGAGCAAAAGCTGCTGGAGTTCTTCATCAGTCTGCTGTGATGTTGCCAGGTCCTCATAGTTGATTGCAGCTTCCACTTCTTCCAAACGGGATAGGGCATCTGCCACAGTGTTGTCCTTGCCAGCCAGGTAGCAGATGTCAGTGGTGAACTGTGTGATGAAATCCAAATACCTGAACTGGTGTGGTGACACCTGGTCGTTTCTGCGATGGAAGGCATAGGTGAGGGGCTTATGATCAGTGTAGACTGTGAACTGCTTGGCTTCGACCATGTGGCGGAAGTGCTTTATTGCCAGGTAGATAGCCAGCAGTTCACGATCAAAAGCCCCATATTTCTTCTCCGTTGGGGACAGTTTCTTTGAGAAGAAACTAAGTGGTTGCCAGGCGTCACCGATCCACTGTTGCAGTGAGGCACTGATTGCAAAGTCTGAAGCATCACTGAATATGGCCAGAGGGGCATCTAATTTCAGTGGGCCAGGAGGGCCACCTATGCAAGGCTTTCTTTACAGTTCTCAAATGCTTCAAGGGCCTCTGGGGTCCAGCTCACTGGTGATTTACCCTTGACGTTGTCACCTAATAGGCCATGGAGGGGCAATTGAACTTAAGCAGCCTTGGGTATGAATCTTCTTTAGAAGTTGAGCATACCCAAGAACCGATGGAGTTCACTCACTAGGGTGGGGTGGAGAAATGAACAGATGGCACCTACTTTTTCAGGAAGAGGTTTTGTTCCATTGGCAGACACCAGGTAGCCAAGGAACTTGACTTCTGGCTGGCAAACACACTTGCTGGGATTGATGACAATCCCATGTGCTGCTAACCTTTCGAAGAGAGTGCTGAGGTCCTGCATGTGCTCTTCTGTTGATGACGACCCAATTAGCAGGTCGTCAATGTATATGTAACAGAACTCTAGGCCATGCAACACTTCATCCATGAAGCGCTGAAAAGTCTGTGCTGCATTGCATAGCCCAAAGGTCATGAATGGGAATTTGAAAAGTCCGAATGGAGTTGTGATCGCTGTTTTGGGGATGTCCTCAGTTGCCACCTGTATCTGGTTAAATGCATGCACAAGGTCAATGGTGGAGAAAATGGTTTTACCATGTAGGGACTGCACAAAATCTTGAATGTGATGCAACGGGTACACATCTGGTTCAGTAATGCCATTGAGACCACGGTAGTCGCCACATGCTCTCCAGCCATTGTCCTTTTTGGGCATGAGGTGGAGTGGAGAAGCCCATGAGCTGTCGGATGGGCGTGCTAGTCCCAGGCGTACCATAGCATCAAACTCCCATTTTGCTATGAGGAGTTTCTCAGGGGCAAGGCGCCATGGTTTTTGAGATATTGGGGGGCCTGGTTTAGTTATTATATGGTGCCTGGTATTATGCTGCACAGGTTGTGGCACTCCAATTGGGTGTGTGATGGCTGGGAACTCAGCCAACACCTCATGGAAGGGAGAAGTACCAGTGATGATCTTGATGCTTTGTTCTTCACTTGCAACCAACTCCCCCTTCTGGGTGAGGTGAGTGGTTGAGTCAAGGAGCTGGCTGTTTTTGAGGTCAGGCAATAGCCCATGGTGGGAGAGAAAATCTGCTCCAAGTATGGGTTTGGAGACATCCATGATCACAAACCTCCAAGTGAAGTCATGTCACAGTCCTAGGTTTAGGGTTAGTGTCACTGTGCCATATGTGGCAATGGGTGTGCCGTTAGCCGCTGCCAATTCATACATTGACTGCTGGTGGGGACCCTTAACCAGGCTGTGAGGGAATACACACAGGTCAGCCCCTGTGTCAATAAGAAATCGCGTTTTCGTTGTCCTAACCCACACAAAGAGATGGCAAGATGTGGATGGGCAGACATTGTTAGCTGGCATTAATGGCCGCCCATGCTGTTTCCCGACTGCCAGTCACATGGATGGGTGCATTTAGTGGCTGCTTCCCTGAACCTCCTGTGGTACCAGCAAGTACCAGGTGGGCATGGTTCCCTGGAGCATGAGTGGGGGTGGGGCCAGGTGTGGGATGCCTGGCTTCTGCTTCTGTTGGACACCTCTGATAGTTCCCCTAGGGCCATGAGCTGTTGTTTCACCTGGGCAAGCTCCATAGTGAGTTGCTGGAGTTGGGTTGCCAGGTGAAACTCTGGGGTGGTAGTTGGCTGCGATGTGGCATGACCTGCTTGGGAGCTAGGCGGCAGCAGTGCAAAGACTGCATCTGCCAGCTCTGCTGCTGTGTTCAGGGATTGGGAGCTTTGGGTTACCATCATGGGTTTTAGTTTTGCTGGTAACCCTCGCATCCACAGGGAGCAGAGCAAGGACTCAGGAACGCTGGTGCAAGCCAGGGCTTGGAGGCGCCACAGGTATTGCAAGGGCTTCTCGTCCCCCATCACCACTGACTCCATAACTGGCACGTTTTCTCATCCTGGGAGGAGCTCAGTCATTTCACAAGCTTGCCTTTGAGTCTGCCATAGGAATCGTCATTCACTGGAAGCATAATAATGTCCCTGACTTCATTGGCATACTTGATGGGTAGTGTGCCAATGACCAAGTTGTACTGCTTCAGTGATTCGCTAATTCGGGTGTCTGCAAATATGGCTTCCACCATCGCAAACCACATTTCGGGGTCTGCAGCATTAAACTCTGGCAGTCGTGGTATGGGAGACACAGTAATGTGGTTCACCTCTGCCATGGTCACTAGCACTAGAGATATATAAAGAAAACACTGGGAGTCATGATGGGGTGGTCAGCACACTGACAGGACTAGCTGAAGCACACTGTTAAGACAGGCTGAAGCACAGGGGTGGGACAGGCTGAAGCACAGTGGTGGGACAGGCTGAAGCACAGTG
>JAAFCE010004209.1:22410597-22431766 GCA_013389805.1 Trigoniulus corallinus | reverse complement strand
ATTTGACAGTGCCACTGAGGTATGTATATTTATTATAATCATAAAAGCTATGATGAGAAATTACCATGAATTAAATGCCATTACAATGTAGATAATTGGCACTCTTCTGAACTTAATGTAACAGCAATGAATATTAAAATATTGTAATTGAAGGGAAGGATCTGTAAACATTACTGGATTGCCAATCACTTTAGATGCAAACAAAGAGTTTCCTATGGATTACCAAATTCCAAAATTTCCTGTTGATGTTGAGGCTGCTTTACAGAAAAAAGTTACAGTTGATTTAAGGCTAAAAATAACTGATGCTTTGGTGTAATGTAGGTAAATGTACTTTGGATCTAGTATACATTTTGCATAATTCATCATTATTCATTGTTTTAGATACCCAAGTGCAAGACACTACTCATTAGTGGCTAGTCAACTTGTTAATAAATATCCCTTTCTCTCAGATATAGGAATTGGATCCGGATATGTAAGTAATGGCAATCCATGGAATGATTAAGGAATTCTTATTTTAATATTGGTCATTTAAAAATAGAATTCATGGCAAGTTGCACTGAAGTACAAATTTAAAAACCAAAGGAAGCATATGAAGTCACCGGATGATGGACCTTCTGTTCTTAAAGCTGTGTCTAAAATTTGGAAATCAAAATGTGAAACAGTCAATAGATAGCAGTCCACCCTTTAAAGAATGTGTTAGCATTAAGGTATTTTAAGCACAATTCAAAAGATCCATTTGTTTCCTTAACTAATATATACATTCTCTAGCCTCAAAAAATAAATGGAGAGGATTATCTTAGCATTGAGGCTCATAAAGACATCATGTTAAAAGAATATGGAAAGCGTTCACCAAACATGACATTAATTCAGAAGAAAATGGATGTCACATTTTTAGCAAGGAAGGAACTTTGTGACAGTGGAAAGGTATGCTTATTGGTATTGCAAATTATTTATGAAAAAAGTATTCCTGGTACCAATTAACAAAATCCTACACTCAGTTTTATAGACACTTCCACAAGTTAACAGGTGTGAATGCTGATGGCAGCTTACTTGCTGGACTCAACAAATGGCCAAGCAGTATTTTAAATTTAATGACTACTAACATTGGAAAGAAAATTAATTTAGAATTATAACAACGTTGTCTGGATAACACTGACAAACTTCAAAATAATGATAGTGTATGCAGTTGTAAATTATTGGTATTTAATATACTTTAATTAACTAGATAATAAATATTTAACAGCCTCTCTTGCTGCTGCCACAATTCTTGTCATTCCTACATTATTTAAAGAACATATTAATGGATTGTTTTTAAACTGTGAGGTAACATAGGCATAAATAATATGGATTGTAATGTGAATTTAATTTTGTTTTCAAAAACTAATTAAAATTTGTTATAGGGGCTACAAAAATGTAAAGCATTCAATAATAAAAATAAATGAAGTGGGCTTAAATGCAACAAGCTTTGAACTGTATGTAGAAGGAATTCTTTTATTTGAACTGTTTGATTATACATCATAACTAGCTGCTTTGTTTGTATCATACTGGAACTTTAACATTGAGTATCCTAAGCATGTAAAAAACACATTGATATTTATTGAAAATCAATTTATGGAACTAAATGAAGCAAAACTGTCTATTAGAGTTATGTCTATCATAAAAGCATTACAATATGTCTGTGCATCTCATTTTAGTATAATGCAAGTTTTAAGCTATCTGACTGAGATTTGTTCTACATGAAATGATTTTCTCTTCACAACATTGTAGACTTCATATTCCCAATAGAAATATGAAGGTTTTATAAGAGTTATTGTATTACAGTTTTGTCTATCATAAAAGCATTACAATAGTTCTGTGCATCTCATTTTAATATAATGCAATTTGTATGCTATTTGAATGTTGGAGATTTCTTCTATTTCAAATAATATTCTCTTCAGAAGAAAAAATTATTTGCAAAAAATAGGAATTTTTTATAATTAATAATGAAATTTGGTTAAGGGGGTAAATTTTACTCCTTCAGAGGAGTATGGGTCACTCCTTTATTGAAGGAGTATGGGTCACTCCTTTATTGAAGGAGCATGGGTCACTCCTTTATTGAAGGAGTATGGGTCACTCCTTTATTGAAGGAGTATGGGTCACTCCATAGGAGTCATCTCCATGACAAGGGAATTAATACCCTAAAGGAGTGGGGGTACTGCTTTATTTTTAAGAGTGTACTGCTAATACCCACAAATTGTCTCATTATTGTAGTCCAGCAGTGGCGAACCTATGGCACCCATACCAGGGATAACACATACAGCAATTTGGTTGGCACGTGGCAGGTACGTGTACAGGGTAACCTACAGTATACAAAGCCAAACCAATCAGCAACTTCTAACCCGTTTCCCACCTATGGCAGGCCCCTCTGAATGGATACAAGGGTGATATACCGGACTGCTGGTTGCTGACCAAAGCTGCAACCCCTACGTGTATTTATCGTCAGTCAAGTGTTCGTTGGGGCATTCCACCCACCGACGCCAGGGGGCGAGCTCCTGCACCTGAAAATTTTTGCCTCATCTACCCATTGCAGAGTAGAGAAGGTTGTTTTACATTCAAATGCCATCTTACACCACACAGGACCTCAGTTTTACTTGTCATCTGAAAGGAGGTGCACTCGGGGCCTCTGCCCACTCCCCTCGAAAGGAAGCCAGCCCGCCTCAGCCCAGTATCGAACCTAGAACTACTGACGCAGTTGCCGAGCATACTACCAATCTATTGGTGAAATTTTCATTTCCTGTAACAAATCGGAAGTAAGGGTACCCTACTTCAGTGGTTCTCAATCTTTTTGAAGTCGGGGACATTTTACTAGCACAGAACACTTACAATTCAACATAAACTTTAAAGCAGGTTGTACACCTTCTACACTTGGTATTTACTACATCATCATCATACCCTTATCCCGCCAGTGGCAGGATCAGGTCTGTGGGTTCTAGCCCTCACTGTCGTCTGTCTCTCCACCAGTTCCCCATCCACGCCACACACTCACATCCTTACGGACAGCCTGTTCCCACATCTGCTTTGGTCTCCCCCTGCCCTTAGTGCTACCGACCACCTGCATTCCTGGAATTAATTTAATGAGCTCCTCTCCCCGTTTTTGCATGGCGTGTCCATACCACTTCAGCCTATTCTCCCTCATTTTTTTGGCGATGTCCACCACCCCAGGTTACCTCTAATATGCTCATTCCTAATTCTGTCTGCTCTCGACACACCACACATGTGCCACAGCATTTGTATCTCGGCTACTCGCATACTATTTACGTAGCTCTTCCTCACTGCCCAGCACTCTGATCCATATAGCATAGCTGGTCTAACCACTGTCCTGTAAAACTTCCCTTTCAACTAGATTGGGATCCTCCTATCACCCAGGACTCCACTTGCCTGTCTCCACTTCAGTGACCCCCTCTCCCATTGATTTTGCGGGTCACATCAGAGTATCTCTCCATTGCTTTATCTGTGCATTAAATTTTTTGCGGAACACTTGAAGTGGTTTCATGGAGCACGATTTGAGAACCACCGCCCTACTATATATTCCTTTAACACACTACTGTATCTGGCACGTTAGTAAATCAAGAACTATAACTATTTAAATTTTTGGCATGCCAACAGAAAAAGGTTCGCCACCCCTGGTGAAGTCTCAAATGACCTTGTAGTTGAAGGGCCCTCAAACAACAATGAAACTGGGAAATCAAACAGTCTCTGGATTAGGATTATACAGTGGTTGGGACTCTGATGACCTTGTAGTTGAAGGGCCCTAAATACCAACGAAACAGCAAAGTTTACAGAATTGCCTTTAGGCCAGCTATGCTATAAGGCTCACAGTATTTGACAGTCAGGAAGAACCATGAAAGGAAAAGGCAAGTGGTCGGATGCAAATGCTGCAGTACATCAGTTTCGGACAGCATCCCAAACGATTACATTAGAGATAGCTTGGGGGTGGGAAACATCACAGAAAAAATGAGAAAACATAGGTTAAGGTGGGGGTATGGGCATGTGATGCGGAGGGAGAGAAACTCATTCGGTCCATTATGAGACTGCTGGTGATTAGTGGCATCATGAGTAGAAGTACAACGGGTAGAGGTCGTGGTACAACAGGACGTGGAAACGTTCGGGGTGGAGGATGAGAACTTGCAGACCCGACCCTGCCACAGGCGGGATAAGGGTGAGATAATGTTGAGTATTCGCACGTATGGATTGTATTATTTTCTGAGCCCTGGATTGGCGGCATTGGACATATAATGATATGCCACAAGAAGCCTATTTTGAAGTGTAGGGAGTGTCATATTGGCGAAATACAACTACCATATTTATTCCAATAACAGCCGCCCTCTATTAAGCGCCTCACAATCGGCGACAGAAAAGCAATAAACGCCGCCCTCCAATAATCGCCGCAGCGTTTTTTCACTAGTGGTAAAATATTTTTGGAAGAAACAGTGGGGGTAGGCCGGCATACCCTCACATACATCATCGTCATTCCCTTATCCCGCTTGTGGCAGGTTCGGGTCTGCCCCACACACTGCCAGTACCTTTACAAACAACAAGCTCCCACCTCTGCTTTGGTCTCCCCCTACCCCGGGTGCTTCCGACCACCTGCATTCCTGAAATGGACCTAACGAGCTCCTCTCCTCTTGTCATTGTGTCCATACCACCTCAACCTATTCACCCTCATATTTTTGGTGATGACCACCACCCTAAGGTTACCTCTAATATACTCATTCCTATTTCTATCAGCTATCGACACGTCACTCATGTACCGCATTACCGCAGCATTGGCATCTTGGCTAGTTGCATTCTATTGACATGGCTCTTCTTCACTGCCCTACCCTCTGATTCATATATAGAATAGTTGTCCTAACCACTGCCCTGTAGAACTTCTCTTTTAACTTAATGGAGACCCTCCTATCACACAGGACTCTGCTTGCCTGTCTCCACTTCATCCATCCACCATTGATGCTGTGGGTCACATCAGACAGCCTTAGCCAATATTCCTGTGGGTTTCCAGACGCCTGGCTGGGGTGACCCCAGTCAGAGCACGTTCAGTGGACCAGAAGACACCACCCTGCCACAAGCAGGATAAGGGTATCATGATGATTGCCAATACCGTCGACAAAATCCCAGGGCCGGCCATCCGGGGGGTGCAGAGGGTGCATTGCACCCGGGCCCCACGATTGAGGGGGCCTATCATCAATACCCTCAGGGCCCATATCATTGCTAATATTACAAGGGTTAGGGGCAACGTCCCTCATTCGACCCTGCTAATGCAACATAACCAAACGTAGCCTGACAACCCTGCCATTGAACTACACCAGGGTTGTACAACCTTTCTGGTGTTGTGGGTCACTGGGCTGCTCCATGAACTGATTGCCAGCCACAGGCTATCAAAACCAAAACGGGTGACGATAACGTTAGGTGTTACGTAGCAGGTAGGCTATAATGCATAATTAGAAATGATGCACCATGGGCCACATTACAAGCCGCAATGGGCCACAGGTTGGACAACCCAGAATTAGAGGTTAAGGGTCAATAATGTAATAATGCTATTTTTTGGGGGTGTTGTTAAAACCAAAATACCTTTATTAATCAGAAGTGTAATAAAAAATATAATGACACAGGTCCAATGGGAGCGGCGAGTTGCGTTGCACACACCAGTTCTCGTCTGATCACTGAAGTTAAGCAACGCAAGCCCAGTTAGTACTGACATGGGTGGTCGCTTGGGAAAGCTGGATACTGCTAATACCCAATAATCGTCGCATTAGTGTAGTGTCTGTACACTATATGCATTAGAACTATACAGGGGACAGGTCTCTAATGACCTTGTAGTTGACGGGACCTTAAACTCCAACAAACAAACAAAGACACAGATCCAACTGAAAATGTTCCAAGGGGTGGACGTCCACATAAACTTTCAGACCAGCTCATAAATACAATGGCGACATCCAAAAATGTAATACCTTCCAAAAGTAGGAAGGATCTCAGAATGGGATAGGAGGGCATCTAAGAAGAGTCCATTTACTTTGAATCCTTTTATTTGTACTTTTGGAAAAATATTTTGGGGCCCCAAAAGGATTTTTGCACCCGGGCCCCTTTATAGAGAAGGGCGGTCCTGCAAAAACCGCACAAATTATATAAACGCCGCCTTCTAATAAACGTCGCCCTCTAATAAGCGCCGCACCAAAAACGCCACGTAATAAATAAACGGCGCGGCGTTTATTGGAATAAATACGGTAATCATTTCAAATTTCGTTTCGTCTCAAAATACAACTAATCATTTGTGCGAATTATTTATGTTTTAAATATTTTTTCAGTGTAGTTGTACGTTTCGTTTTCATTTATTTATTTTTTACAAGAAATTCTAAAAAAAGATTTCTTTGGTTGATGGGGGGGGGTCCGTGTCCTGGATTGGCCCGCCGAAATAATGGTCACCCTACATATGCGACAGTGAAGGATTAGAACCCACAGACCCGACAGATTAGAACCCACAGGCCGGTTAAGGATAAGATGTTGATGATTGCGATCATGTTAGGCCAGCTATGCCGTATGGGTCAGTGTTGGGCAGTTAGGAAGAACCATGAAAGGCAAATGCAAGTGGCCGAGATGCGAATGCTGCGAAACATGAGTGGGGTGTCGTGATCTGACAGAATTAGAAACTATTACATTAGAGGTACCTTGGGGGTGGGAGACATTGCAGAGAAGATGATAGGGATCCGGTTGAGGTGGTATGGACATGTGATGAGAAGGGGAGAGGAGGAGCTTATTAGGTCCATTATGGGACTGCAGGTGGTTGGGGGCACCAGAGGTAGAGGAAGACCAAAGCGGAAGTGGGAGCAGATGTGCAAAGGGACATGGAGGTGTGCGGGGTGGAAGGGGACTTGGTGGGGAATAGGCGGGAGTGGAGGATCAGAACCCTCAGACCCGACCCTGCCTCAGGCGGGAGGAGGGTGAGATGATGATTGCGATCATGTTGAGAATTGCGCCGATCAGCCGGCCAGCACTTCCTAGGGAGGTGCGCTAGATCGGCGCGCTGTACGTTTTCGCCATGACCTTCAGATGCTTAGTGATATATTCACTAGGAGCGCGTTGATGCTTGAAATTCAAAGTCGTCACGTCGCTTTCGTTTTTTTTTTATGGTTGTTGGTGTAATGGCGGTTGTCGCAGGGCTGAATGGTTGAAGATACTTGCGAAGTGGTCAGTGGTGTTGATGTCATATATTGCAATAATGTTCGTACTGTTTTTTACTGCCTGCTTGCTTGGTAAGCATTTGCTTTTATTGTAATTTAGCTTTGTTTGTCCGGTTCAACTGTTTACTGGTGGTGCTTATTGTTGCGCTCACGTCCTTCATTGCTGCGAATCGAATTAGTTTTGTTAAGGAAGTTTTCTCGTCAATTACAGTGGATCCCTACCCCCGCATTTTAGACCTTATGTCGCTTGTTACTACTCTGGTCAAGTTCTGCGAAAATCTGTTTAAATTACTATCGAACGTGACAACTTGGACTTTAAAAGACTGGTAGGATATGGCAGACCCATTACTTGACGTAACGTAAGCGTATGTCAAGTTCGTCTCTCAGTTGTTCCAACTTTGTTTTTGTCCGTGACCTATTGCAGGTATATACACGTCTCGGTGGCGCAGTGGGTAGCCCTCTCGGTAATTGCATCAATAGTTCTAGGTTCGATACTGGACTCGAACGTAAAAAGAACCCTCTCTACTATGCAACGGGTACAGGAGGCATAATTTCCACGTGTAGGAGCTCGGTGGAGTGCCCCAACCAACAGTAGACTGACGAGAAATAAGCATAAGGGTTGCAGCTTTGGAAGGCAACCGGCTGTGGATAAACCATGTCCAATATATCGCCCCTGTGTCCATTCAAAAGAATAAAGTAGGTACCGACACTGTCATAGGCAGGAAAGGGGGGAGAGCGGCGAATTGCGTTGGACACACCGGTTCTCGTCTGATCACTGAAGTTAAGCAGCGCAACCCCAACTAGTATTGACATGGGTGGCCACTTGGGAAAACTGGGGCCCGCTATCGTCGCTTTAGTGTAGTGTCTGTGCAGTCTCTGCATAAGAACTATGCTGTGGACGGGGCACTAATGACCTTGTAGTTGAAAGTCCCTAAAACCAATAAACACCACCAGCAGGAAAAGGGTAAGGAGTTGATCTTGACCTATTGCAGGTTCAGTAATTAAGGTTCACGTCTGTAATTGTCTGTGCAGTTCACCCTGCATGTCCAAAACATGATTTCACCGCCAGGCAAGTATGAAGTGGGAGGCCCCGGGCAATTGTGGTGGGGAGGGATCTGCAAATTTCGTTGGACTCTCCAGTTCTCGTCCGATCCCTGAAGTTAAGGAACGCAAACCCAGCTAGTACTGACATGGATGGCCGCTTGGGAGAACTGGGTATTGCTAATACCCGAAAATCGTCGCATAGTGTAGTGTCTGTACACTCTCTGCATTAGAACTACGCTGCGGACTGGACTCTAAATGACCTTTTAGTTCACAGGCTCGAAAACCAACAAACGAACAAAATAAAATGAGGGCGGGAGCTGCCATATTGCGTTGGCCACACCAGTTCTCGCCCGATCACTGAAGTTAAGCAAGGCAACTCTAGCTCGTACTCGGCTGGGTGACAGGTTGGGAACATTGGGTACTACTAATACTCGAAAAATCGTTACAGCAGCGTAGTTTCGGTGCAGATTCTGCACATTAGAATTTCACAGTGGACGGAATTTTAATGACCATTGTAGTTGGAGGGCCCCCAAAATACAAACAAATTAAATCCCAATGCTTCAACGAGCGGCGAATGGCGTTGGACGCACCAGTTCTCGTCTGATCACTGAAGTTAAGCAGCGCAACCCCCAGCTAGTACTGACATGGGTGGCCGCTTGGGAAAACTGGGTATTGCTAATACCCAAAAATTGTCGCATTAGTGTAATGTCTGTTCAGTCTCTGCATCAGAACTATGCTGTGGACTGGGCTCTAATGACCTTTGTAGTTGAAGGGCCCAAAACCACCAACAAAAAAACAACAACCCAATTCTTGAAACTGTGAACAGTGCCAAACACCTAAACACGACGAAAATTTCCACATTTTTCCTTCAGGATTATGAGTCACTGTTACTATATGGTCCGCCCAATTGTTAGCAGCGCTGCTACTGTAATTGTTGTGCCCCGGGGCCGTTGTTAAGCGAATAAGGGTTGCTTGAATGTGAGCATGTACTGTATTAATGTGCTAAGCGACTACCAACTGGAAAGTAGATACGTTGCATCACTGTGAATTAAATTACATTTTTTCCTGACCGAGATTTAAAGGAATACCGGATGTGGAGAGGGGTCCTATTTCGTCATAATCTAGTTGAAAATGTGATAAAAGTTGCCTTATAGCAGAAGTGTCAACCGGGCCCGCATGACTTCTATTTTTACTCATCCTGCTCTTCAGATGTCAGTTTATTTTATATATTTATTAAAAGAAATATCGCGGAAAGGGTTGGGGTGGTATGGACACTTAATGAGAAGAGGGGAGGAGGAGCTCGTTAAGTCCATCTCAGGAATGCAGGGTGATTGGAAGCACCCCGTGCAGGTGGAGACCCAAGCAGACGTGGGTGCAAGTTGTCCGTAAGAAACATTGATGGATGGGAGATACTGTACTTTGGGAGATGGACGGGAAGGGAGGGCTGGAACCCGCAGACCACACCCTGCCACAAGCGGGATAAGGGTATGATGATGATGATTGAAAGAAATACAATATCGAATTAATACTAAACTTAAATTATAGTCGAGTTCAAATAGCTCCACTATGGCGAAACTACTATTTAAGGAAAAATATATAGCTATTAAATGAAGCCAGCAGCTCCTAACCCATTTCCGGCCTTTGGCATGGTTCGGGTACCCATCTTGTTTCTCTTAATAGGCACAAGGGTGATGTACTGGACGGTGTTTTTCCGCAGCAACGCTGCCGACCAAAGCTGCAACCACTATAGCTGGGGTTACACGCTCAGTCTGGCATCAGTTCAGTCCATGATCTTGATCAAGAATAGACTGATGCCAAACTGATGGATTGATGGATGACATTACACCATCAGTCTCCTCAAAAATTCTGATTGCGCAAAATAAACGATGGATTGCAATAAGGAAAAAGCTTGTATTGCAGTTATAATAGGTTTAGCAACAAGTGGTAAAAGGCAACGCTGGACCAGGGGCGGATCCATATGGGGAGCAATGCAGCAATTACTGTATCCTCAATGCCCCAACTGGGGTGAAGCCATTTTTGACAAAGCAAGATACATGCATGAAGAAGATACCTTGCTAGTGATATTTTTCATGCTAGACTCATAAGCTTAGATCTCCACCAGCACCCAGGCAACACCTTTGCCCTTTTCACCCATTCCAGCCACTCCACCCCAACGCCCACCGCCCCTGAACCTCTTCCAATGTGATGGTTCCACAACCCTCCCCTGCAGTGATCCAGTGCTGGACATGCCAGCATCACATGCCTGACGTCCTCCACTTGATTCCCACAGCCCTCCTCTCCACCT
This sequence comes from Trigoniulus corallinus, assembly GCA_013389805.1. Lineage (NCBI taxonomy): Eukaryota > Metazoa > Arthropoda > Diplopoda > Spirobolida > Trigoniulidae > Trigoniulus > Trigoniulus corallinus. The sequence continues at coordinate 22,421,203 of JAAFCE010004209.1, read as the reverse complement.
GTGATCTTTGCCATCCTCTGTTTCTTCTCCAGTGACCCAGCTTTTGCCCAAAACGGAAGGGAGCCCTCCCACATATTGTTTCACATGTATTGTACTCGTATAAGTCTTTCTCTGGTTCCAACAGTTGTACAGGCATTGTTGCAGGCAGTGCGGGATTTAGATATTGAGAGGCCCTAGGCTATTTCAATTTTCAGGCCTTTTTCAAGCCCGCTAAATGTTGAGACCATAGGCTTCAGCCTACTGAGCATAGTGGTAAATCCAACACTTAGTCCCAGAGACTGGAGAGGTGTTAACCCTTCAGCGCTACGGTTACTTGAAGTAACACAAGTAGTGCGGTTAAATTACACAAAACAGCGGAAAATGGGCACAAATACTTTAAAGTGGTTAAATCTTTAAAAATTTAAATAATTTCATTGCTGCAGACTGAATAATAATTGACTGAATGATTTTTATATGTGCAATTCTGACATTTCAAGCAGCAAACAGAATATTTATTAATTGTACTGATGTCACATCTACTGGGATAAAAATACCTGGATCTTCAAAATAAAATTTTCAGTTCTGATATAAATTGGGGGAAAAGGTGCAAGATGTTAAAGTACTTAGGATCAACGTTCCAAAACAATGGGGAGAGAGACTGATGTGATCCACAGAAGCAATGGGGGATGGTTGGAGTTGATACAGGCAATTGGAGTCCTGTGTGATTGGAGGATCCCAATCAAGTTGAAAAGGGGAATTTTACAGGGCAGTAGTTAAGCCCGCTGTTATATGGATCAGAGTGATGGGCAGTGAGGAAAAGCCACGTCAATAGAATGCAAGTAGCCTAGATGCAAATGCTGCAGTAGATGAGTGGGGTGAATCAAAGAATAGGTTGAGGTGGTATGAACATGTAATGTGAAGAGAGGAGAAGGAGCTCGTTAGGCCCATTTCAGGAATGCAGGTGGTCAGAAGCACCCAGGGCAGGGGGAGACCAAAGCAGACGTGGGAGTAGGTTGTCCATAAGGGTAGGGTAGCGTTGGGTGGGTGTGGACCTGGTGAGAAATAGACAGCAGTGGAAGGCTAGAACTCCCAGACCCGACCGTGCCAAAGGCAGGAGTGGCATTATGATGATGATGAAATTTTAACAAGGCAAAGTAGAGGAATTTGATAGTTTCATTGGTCCGACTGTTTGGGTGCCAAAAATTTCCATTTTGAGTAAGCAAAATGTTCTAGCGTCCACCATAGTAAAAACTTTAATAACATATTTTTTGGCTTCTTGGAAAAGGACCATATTGCAAAGGGAGAGGCGCGTAAGGTGTGCTGTCCCTACAGAAATAAGAGATGCACAAACAGTATAGTCGGGTCAAATACTATGTCAATTAAGTTACACAAATGGTATGGTCGGGTCAAAACAGCTGTTGTGAGGATAATCTATTATTGCAATGAACCTCAAAATGATAAATGCTAATATATAAGTGAAAAAAGGAATTTACGTGAAACCACAGCCACTTAGTACCACATATTCCCATTAAAACTTTGACATCAAAAATTACGTGGGTCATATAGACCCGACCGCAGTGCTGAAGGGTTAAAACGCATGTGTCTCCATTGCTGTCCAAGCACTGACTGACACCAGACTGATGCAAGGCGCTCACACGATCAATCTGACGTCAGTCACGCACAGACTGACGAAAAAAGCAACTCCTAACCCTTTTCCCGCCTATGGCAGGGTCGGGTACCCATTTGTCCCTCTGAATGGACACAGGGTGATATATTTGACATAGTTTTTTCTGCAGCCGGTTGCCGGCCAAAGCTGCACCCCTACGCTTATTTATCGTCGGTCTAGTGTTCGTTGGGGAATGCTACCGACGCCAGGGGGCGAGCTCCTACACCTGGAAATTTTGCCTCATCTACCCGTTGCATAGTAGAGAGGGTTCTTTTACGTGCAAGCGCCATCGTACACCCACACGGATCCTCGGTTTTACTTCTCATCCGAAAGAGGGCACACTCGCGGCTTCTCTCTTGCCCGAAGGAAGCCGACCCACCACGGTCCAGTATCGAACCTAGAACTACTGGCGTAGTTGCCGAGTGAGCAAACCACTACGCCAGCGCGGCGGGTTAACACAGACTGACGAAAATTATCAAAAAATTTAAAAAATCCGTCAATCCATTGCATCAGTCTGTCAGTCATCATGTTATACAATCAGTCTGGCGTCATTCTGACCACAGTCATGGACTGAACTGATGCCAGACTGAGCATGTAACCCCCTCTTATGCTTATTTATCGTCGGCCTACTGTTAGTTGGGGCACTCCACCGACCCCCTTCTACACCTGGAAATTTTTCCTCATCTACCTGCTGCATTGTAGACAGGGTTCTTTATGTGAAGTTGACATCGTACACCACACGACATCTGGGTTTTACTTCTCATTCAAAGGAAGGGTGTAGTCGGCGCTTTGTTCTCGCCCGAAAGACGCCAAACCACCTCGATTCAGTAACAAACCTGGAACTAATGTCGCAGTAACTCGCACACGTTGCCTATATTGCGCCATGAGGTGAGTCTACATAGCTATTAAGGGCAACAACGCACGGGCGGCTTGCCGTGGCGATCGGCAGGACACGGTCGCAAGGTTTGCTCTCACGAATCCCCGGGGAGCGGCGAATTGCGTTGGACACACCAGTTCTCGTCTGATCACTGAAGTTAAGCTGCGCAACACCAGCTAGTACTGAAGTGGGTGGCCACTTCAGGGAAACTGGGTACTGCTAATACCAAAAAATCGTCGCATTAGTGAGGTGTCTGTGCAGTCTGCATAAGAACTATGTTGTGGACGGGGCTCTAATGACCTTGTAGTTGAAGGGCCCTAAAACAACAACAAATCTCACGGGTCCCGTCGCCTGTTTTGGAATGTTGTTCCTTGAAGTCAGTTGGAATACATGTGTCAGATTGAGGAGCTATGCCCATTTGGCTCTTACACGGATTGTCAAATGAAAGGCACTGCAAACGTTGAAAGCCAAGATACTGGCTGCACCATTTCCTGTAAACAAGAAGTTTAAATGGAGCGTTTCCCCAACTCCTAACCCTTTTCCAGCCTATCACAGGGTCGGGTCCCCATTTTGTTCCTCTGAATGGAAGGACAGACGATAGATTGGACAGTGTTTTTTCTCAGCCGGTTGCCGAAGAAAGCTGCAATCCCTAAGCTCATTTATCGTCGGTCTACTATTCATTGGGGCATCCCACTAACGCCAGGCGGTGGGCGAGCTACTACACCTGGAAATGTTGCCTGATGAACCTGCTACGTAGTAGAGAGGATTCTTTTTTTTACGTGCAAATGCCGTCGTACACCGCAAGGGACCTCGGTTTTATTTCTTATCCGAAAGAAGGTGCACTCAGGGCCTCTCTCTCGCCCAAAAGACGCCACCCAACCTCGTTCCAGTATTGAACCTAGAAATTCTGACGCAGTTATTGAGCGGGTCACTCACTGCGACACCGAGGCGTGCATAACAGCCATTAAGTAATCAAGGAGAAAATATACAAAGGTAAAAATGAGCGTGCTTATAATATTTATTGATTGATCCAAAAAATAGCATCTCCGGCCTCTTTTCCCGTCTATGCCAGGGTCGGGTATCCATCTTGTCCCTCTGAATGGACTCAAGGGGGGGTCTAATGAATAATTGATCCGTAATATAGATCAGCGATTCTCAACCTTTTTTTTCGCCACGGTACACTTTTACTAATTTCAAAATTTGGCGGCACACTAACAACGACACATTTCGGCGCACACAAACGCCTAAGAAAATATATAAGTTGTAACCTAACCCTATGCAAAAACTTGCCTCGGTGGCACTCGGTAACTGTGTCAGTAGTTTTTGGTTCAATACTGGATCGAGGTGGGTTGGCTTTTTTCGGGCGAGAGAGAAGCCCTGCGTGCACCTGCTTTCGGGTGAGAAGTAAAACCGAGGTCCTGTGTGGTGTACGATGGCATCTGCACGTGGAAGAACCCTCTCTATTATGGAACGGGTAGAGGACCAAGATTTCCAGGTGCCTGAGCTCGCCCCTCTGTCTTCGGTGGAATGTCCCAACGGGGTCTACGTCAATTTGGCGCAAGACAATTTGGCGTACATACAAATTTGGCGTATGACAATTTGGCGTACATACAAATTTGGCATACGTCAATTTGGCGTACATACCGATCTCTTGGGTGCCCAAATTTGTTCAAAATTGCAACGGTCATAACAACATATTTCAACAGTCATAACAACAGTCATTGCAAGGTAATAGAACAATGAATGCCTACCATAACTGTTATAGGGCCCTAAAGACCTTTGAAGTCGATGGGCCCTAAAACAAACCCAACTGTGTTATACGGGACCGTTGCAATGACTGTTATGCCCACGCGTGGATCTAGGATGGGGTTTTTGGGTTTGCAACCCCTCCCATGCCCATATAAACTTATATTTGCATAATATGTGAGGTTTAGCTCACCCCCTCCCCCCCCGACGAAAATCCTGGATTTGCCACTGGTCATGACAGTTGCAATTTTGAACAAATGTGTGCACCCAAGAGATCGGTATGTACGCCAAATTGTCGTACGCCAAATGTGTATGTACGCCAAATTGTCATACGCCGAATGTGTATGTACGCCAAATTGCCATGCGCCAAATTGACGTGATCCCGTCCCAACGAACAGTAGAAAGACGATAAGTAGCATAGGAGCTGCAGCTTTGGTTGGCAACCGGCTGTGGGTAAACACTAACCAATATATCGCCCTTGTGTCCAGTCAAAGGGACAATATGGGGACCCGACCTCGCGGCACAGTGGTTGATAATCGCGGATATAGATTGTAATATTTATTACTAAATTTTGAGCTGGTAGAATTAGGAATCAGTTTATTGGAAGTGTCGTAGGGGACATTGCGGAAAAAATGTGGGAGAGTAGATTGAGGTGGTATGGACACATAAGGCGAACGGGGGAGGAGGGTTTTTTAAAATATTTATTTAAGGAAATATCAAATTAATACTAATAAGGAAACTATTATGTAGTTAACGAAACTTGCTAATGAATAATTGAAATGAAATTTGCGTAAGTAATAATGATATAATTATATATATCTTAGTGATGAGTAATAAAGAATATGGGTAGGGCTACATTATAAGTATCAATGACCACCCGTTTTTTTGCAGGAGAAAGAGGAGAGGGGAGGGGATGTTTTTTTTCGTTGGTGTTTACCCTACTATTTGTACTCAGGGCCCTTCAACTTCATTAAAGCCCCGCCCACACCGTAATTCTAATGCAGAGATTACTGGATTAGTTTTGCGAGGTGGAGAGTAAGCCAGGCAGCCATAACAGGATAAACCCTTAGGAGGCTGCCCGCGGGAGATGAGGGGGGAGGTGAAAGGACAAAGTAGAGGGTTAATTTGCTACACCCAACGTTCTTTACCAACCACCCTTGTTGGTATTGACGTGGGCTTGCGCTGCTTAACTTCAGTGATCTCACGGAAACGGTGTGTCCAACGTAACTCGGCACAGAGTGGCACAGACAATACGGACAACACAGACAATACATTAATGCGACGATTTTGGGATATTAGCAGTATCCAGTTTTCCCAAGCGACTACCCATGTCAGTACTAGCTGGGGTTGCTTTGCTTAACTCCATTGATCATACTAGGACTGGTGTACCAAACGCAATGAGCTGCTCCCTCAAGGGGGGGGGGCGAGAGAGAGTGTGGGTGGGTGAGTACGCCTGCTTCCATCGGTGTGATGTGTTGGATTTCATTACTGCACTGGAGCGACTGTATTGCGTTGGACCAAGTTAAGTAACGCAATCCCAGCTAGTACTAACATGGGTGGCCGCTTGCGAAAAGTAGGTGCCACTAATACCCAAAAAATCGTCACAACAACATCTTGAAAGGCCCTAAGGCACCAACGAAACGAAAGAAATCATCAGTGCTCGGAAAAGAACCCTCTCCACTATGCGACGAGAATATTGGCCAACTTTCCTGGTGTAAGAGCTCGGTGGAGTGACCTAACGAACAGTAGGCAACTATCGTCCGACATCGCCCACGTCTCAGAAGAACAAAAATGGGTATCCGACCCAGCTGTAGGCGGGAAATGGGTTTGGAAAAGGGTTTTGTTGTAGGGTTTCTAGTAGGGTTTATACAAAAACCGACATTTTATTAAAAAAAAACGGTTTTCCGGTTTTAGAGTCTTCGTTAACAAATGGGTGTTGAAATCCGGTTTCCAAAACCGACAAACCCTAGTTTCTAGGGCTTCCTGTGATGAACCTAACCAGCTTCTATCTTTGTTATTAATGGTGACCATTTAAGGTTGCCATTCGCCAGTATAACGAAAAGGCCCTTGTTCTGTGGTATGTTGAATCTTATGCTGTGCTCAGTGGGGTCAAAATCGTATTTAGACACCGACCACCAAATTCAGTTTGAGAGTCTGCGGACTGCAGGCAAAAATAAATTCGGTAATCACGTGTCCAATAAAAATATGGCTCCACTAAAAATGTGATAATCATGTGTCTGTTTCATTTGCATCCACCTGGAATCTCTAGGGTCTTGTGAGCCGCTTGTTTGCCGCCACTGAAGGATATCGATTTGTTTGGGGGGGGAGTACACTTGAGTAGCAGTTGAATAAAACTGTTTATATTATGCGTTTCAGCAACAGCTGTATGGACAACTGATGCATCTGTTAATCACCCAGACACTTGTAATTCTTGGATTCCAGTAACCAAGGCCATTGAAAAATCAGTACTGGATATCTCGGACCTGGCAATGCAGTGCCTAGTTAATGACTTGTGCGCTGGAATAGCTTGCACTGGTAAACACAAGGTAACCGTAAAAGTTCGTTTGTTGTTGACATCGGTAAGAAACAAATTGTTAACAGTCGTTGTGTGTGTTTTACTTCAGAATGGAGCACTTGCTGGCACATTAGAGGTCACTGTTGACCACTGCTCTTTTGCACAGCCTTTCATTAACGTCTACATCGACATGCCGAGTTTGGGCCTCTTTCGGTATAATCAGACGTTACAGTCTGGAGCCTCGATTCCGTTTTACAAGGCTTCTAAGATGATCGCAGCTGGGGAAAAGGGTTTTCTGGAACCAGCCATCGTCAAGCTAAACGACTCGAGGGCAAGTTTTAGCGTATACTTGAAAAGCACTAATAAGACGAAAGGCGTTGTGTCCATTTTTGAAAATCAGTTCATTGCACTAGTACCTTGCTCGCAAAAATTCATCCATCCTGCAAAGGGCACTACTACCAATTCGGGCGCACCGCTTTCTCTCTTAAGTGCTACTGGTATGTATACGTTTTATGAACTCAATGCTGGAACAATCCTAACGTAGGGGGCAGGGCCGGCCTTAGGGCAAGGCGACCGCCTTGGGCCCCGCGCTGGTGAATTAAAAAAGGCTTGGTACTGGGGCCCCGCTATCGCCTGCTGCCTTGGGCCCCGCAAACTCTAGGGCCGGCCCTGTAGGGGGGGCTACTTTGGACAAATTTGAACTTTGAACTTGTGTACCTTCAGAAGTGGATAAAATAGAGGGTGTCCCGACAATTGGGTGAAAACCATGTTTTTTTTTATTTGCCTTCTTCCCCTCTGCTAGAAAGCTGCATAGGGCGCTGCTAGCAATGCGTACCAATGTATTTTATGAACGCCATTGCCGATTTCCACATCCAGTTTTACCAAGAAAGTGCTATCCCCATTAGGACATTGAACATATTTTCTTATCCAACGGTGAGAACGCTTGAGGTCGTCCAGTCGGTGGCCCCGAACGAAATTACAAAGTCCTAGAATCGAACTTGAGTTTGTGTCACTGTCAGTTTGTGTTACCAAGTCAAGTATTAGTTGTGATTTTAGTAACGACCAGAATTGCTGATTTTTTTTACTGTGGGAACATTGTTGAGTGTAGACACTCCTTGATGGTGCTGGAGGTAGCATGCTCAATTACTGCGTTAGTACGTCCAGGTCCGATACCGGATCGAGGTGGGTTGGCCTCTTTTAGGCGAAAGTGTTTGCAACCCCGCCCCTCGACGTCTCGAAGCCGTCCCTTCAGTGGAGGGCGGCTGAGACGTCTTAAGGAATGCGCCCCCTCAACCATCAGGATCCGCTTTCCCCAGGGGTTCGTGTCTCCAATCATGTCAAACATGTGCGTAGCTGTTTTTTGACGGCCACCTCCCGGAGTAGCCCGCATCGCCCCGCACCAACTACAGTGTTCCAGGTTGGCCGTCCCTGGATCTGTCCCACTAAGCCCCCTTCCCCCCCTAAACGACATGCACTGGGGGAAGGTGCCGTGTGGCCACTCCACCTCCAGCACACAAGGGTGTTGCCAACATCACATTATTAGACCAAAATATAAATTTTGGCATGTAAATTACTGCTTTGTTGGCTATGGTGTCTAACCTATTACTCACAATAAGAATAAGCAACAAAGATTTTCCATGCCTTCCCTCTGAATGGATAGTTGGCACGCTCGGCAACTGCGCCAGTAGTTCTAGGTTCGATTCTGGGCCGTGGTGGGTCGGCTTCTTTCGGGTGAGGGAGAAGCCGCGAGTGTGCCTTCTTTCGGATGAGAAGTAAAACCGAGGTCCCGTGTGGGTGTACGATGGCACTTGGACGTAAAAGAACCCTCTCTACTACGCAACGGGTAGATGAGGCAAAATTTCCAGGTGTAGGAGCTCGCCCCCTGGCGTCGGTAGCATTCCCCAACGAACACTAGACCGACGATAAATAAGAGTAGTGATGCAGCTTTGGCCGGCAACCGACTGCAGAAAAAACTATGACCAATATATCACCCGGTGTCCATTCAGAGGGACAAATGGGTACCCGACCCTGCCATAGGCGGGAAAAGGGTTAGGAGTTGCTTTTGCCCTCTGAATGGATAGATGAGTGATGTATTGGACAGTATTTTTTCCGCAACCGGTTGCCAACCAAAGCTGCGACCTCTATGCGTGACGCCACGGGGACAAGCTCCTACACCTGGAAATTGTGCCTCATCTGCCCGACGCATAGTAGAGGGGGTTCTTTGACGTGCAAACGCAATCGCACGGTTTCATTTCTCATTTGAAGAAAGGCGTAATTGCTATATGGAACCTGGAACTACTAATGCAGTAATTGCGCATGCTACCTCCTGCGCCACCAATGAGGGTCGACGCTCAACAATGTCCCCACATTAAAAAAATCAGCAATTCTGGTCGTTACTAAAATCTCAACTTGCACTTGACTTGGTAACATAAACTGACAGTGAAACTCACTTGACTGGGGCTCATCGAACTCCTGCTCGATCCTAGGACTTTGTAATTTCGTTCGGGGCCGCCGACTGGACGACCTCAAGCGTTCTCTCCGTTGGAGAAGAAAATATGTTCAATGTCCTAATGGAGATGGCACTTTCTTAGTAAAACTGGATTTACAAATTGGCAATGGCGTTCATAAAATACGTTGGTACGCATTGCTAGCAGCGCCCTGTGCAGCTTTCTAGCGGAGGGGGGAAAGCAAATAAAAAACATCCACTCCAAAATGGGAAATTTGACCGAAGTGGCCCGCTCTCCCCACGTGGTGGTACCTGTTGCTCTTGTGTTACACGTTCTTTGTTTATCCATTCTGTAGATGAAAAGACATGTGTGATTGGTAAGCTATATGGCTGTGGCGACAATGAGATCTGTGAACAACAATCCAAGGCCCCCCAAACGGGCTTGTGTGTTTGCTTACGAGGACACATTCGGGATCCCAGTGGCCTATGCACTTCTCCTCACGTGCCTATCACTGATGGTATTATTGCTTTCCTTAATATATGAAAGGGTTTTGTATTGATTGATTTGTTTTTGGTTTCTGGTAGTGGTAGGAGTGAGGTTGGTGTCTCTGTTAATGTCTTTTTTTTACTTTGTTTTGAACATTTGTGCAGATACTACAAAAGGTGGTGATGCAGCAGATGGTTCCTCGAATGAATGTAAGAAAAGTCGTGCATATAAGCAGTAGAGCCTCGATCTGTTGTTCCTGCACTTTTCGCAATGTCGGGCCTTGAGGTTCCATAGAAAAAACGTTATTTTTCCCTTCTTCCGCCTTTCCTCGAAATCCTGTTTAAACACATTGGTCGTTTGTAAATCATGATGTCAAAACAGGATTTCCTGCAAGAATCATTTGAGCAAAATTGAAGTATTTCCTATTCACTTGTGGTAGGCCTGACCTCAATGATGTAGAGGTAGCGTGCTCAACTACTGCATCAGGTTTCCAGAATCGATACTGGATCTGGGCGGCTTTTGGACGAGAGAGACAGATCGGCAGAGAGAGAGACAGACGGATGGGCACACAGCGACAGACGGACATGCAGGTCGACAGACGACCACAAATAGAAAGACGGACGGGCACACAGCTAGACAGGTGGGCGCATAGAATGACAGACGGACAGAGAGGCAGACGGGCACGCTGATAGAGACACACACAGACGGAGGGACACAGACTGACACGCGGATGGAGACAGACGGACACGCAGATAGAGACACAGACTGACATAGACAAACGGACACGGAGATAGCTACACAGACGAACACATTAATAGACAGGTGGACATGCGGTTAGAGACAGACTGACACGCGGTTAGAGACGGACTGACACGCGGTTAGAGACGGAC
>JAAFCE010004209.1:22336867-22410587 GCA_013389805.1 Trigoniulus corallinus | reverse complement strand
AGACGGACTGACACGCGGTTAGAGACGGACTGACACGCGGTTAGAGAGAGACAGGCGGACGCGCAGATAGAGACAGACTGACACGCGGTTAGAGACAGGCGGACGTGCTGATAGAGACAAATGGAGATGTACAGAAGAACACACAAATAGACATGCGGACACAGAGATAGACAGACGGGCATATAGATAGAGAGACCAAGAAAGACACGGAAAAGAATCTGTTCTACTACGTAATAAGTAGTCGGCAAAATTGCCATGTGTAAAAATGCCGTCCAACAATCACCCATGTGGCCCTATAATGAGTTCCCGACTCTGCCATAGACGGGAAAAAGGTTAGTTTAAACCCGCCAAGAATTTCTGAGAGGAACATGTGGCCGCTGTTCCTCTCAGAAAAGAAAAACGGCAGATGAGGTTCTACCATAGTCAACTTTTGAAGATTCTTTTTTTGTTGTTGCTAATTTCTTGTTTTTTTCTTCCAGCATCTTACACTGCGCTGAAGATAGCCCTACCGGTAGTGTTCATTTTACCGGTTTCAGGACTGATTTTTGTGGCCTACAAATTTCGGTGGTTCACTAAACTGCAGTTGAGGCTACGACGTACACGGGTTTATGAAGAAATGTTAATAGATGGTGATGAAGTTAGCATTCCTTCAGTGGGATCTAACCCTTTGGCGTAATCCTCACCCATGGTTCCTTCCTGTTCCATCAGTACATGTGTGACTTTTTAATTATTCGGACTGGTAAAAAGTATTTTTCTAATTTAAGAAGCATACGGCAAAAGAGTAGTTTAGCTTTTTAGATAAAGTAATATGGTCACTTAACATTTAAGTCTTGAATCGTGATATTGGGGGGCAGTGCATTAATTTCGTGCACCACAGCGTCATTCTTTCCATTATCTTTGGAATCTGTAAATAAGCTCTGGACAATTTCTGTGATAAAAAAAAACACTTAACGAGTATCCGTTTCTATACACTTTGGGCTACCGTAGTATTTTGATATCAACTTAATTTGCATTCCTTTTTTTAATGTTCGTTGATTGAAGTGTAATCTTGGTGTAGACATAATCACCCGTGTTGTCCATTAATTAGGGTGCAAACTAGACGTTTTTTGTTTACGCTGGAAGGGACAGCAGGAGCGGCTGTATTGCATTGGACACACCAGTTCTCGTCTGATCCCTGAAGTTAAGCACCGCAACCCCAGTTAGTACTGACATGGGTGGCGGCTTGGGAGAAATGGGTACCGCTAGTACCCAAAAACCGTCATAACAACATAGTGACGGGGCAATAATGTCGTTGTAGTGGAAGGGCCCTGAAACACTAACAAATCAATGGAGCGGCAAATTGCGTTGGACACACCAGTTCTCGTCTGATCACTGAAGTTAAGCAGCGCAACCCCAGCTAGTACTGACATGGGTGGCCACTTGGGAAACCTGGGTACTGCTAATACCCCAAAAATCGTCGCATTAGTTGCGTGTCTGTGCGGCCTCTGCATCAGAACTACACTGTGGACGGGGCTCTAACGGCCTTGTAGTTGAAGGGCCCTAAAACAAAAACAAACAACCAACAAAATCCTACTATGCCCGGGGGGTTTATTGCGGTGGACACACCAGTTCTGGTCTGATCACTGAAGATAACAACGGAACCCCAGCTAATGCTAGCATGGGTAACCACTTGGGAACACCGGGCAGTGCCATAACAGGGGTATGAATCGCCTGTGGCAAATGTCTAACTTTCTCTTGCCCGTGGCGGCCGCCTTCTTTGCCACGCCTTCGTTACGGCCCTGACACCGGGCAATACTCTAGCTAATACTCTAGCCGTCGTTACAGCGTAGTGTCTGTACATACTCTGCATTTGAACTGAGCACTGGATGGGGCTCTAATGACTATTGTACTTGAGGGCCCCTAAAACGCCAACAAAACAAACAAGGACTCCGTGTTTATTAGACGTTTTTTTCTAGTTGCCAAATCTCTCCACATTGTCAAAGAATCATATTCGGGGAAGGGGGGCGGCCACACTTAGCATGAAGAGGCTACACCAGGGTTGCCTTAACAGCGTTGTGGATCCCGGACAAACCAGTGTAAGCAACGCAACCCGATCTAGTACTAGCGTGGGTGACCGGTTGGGAATACTGGGCACTGCTAATACTCTGATCGCAACAATAGCGTAGTGTCTGGGCAGACTGCATTAGAACTATGCATTGGGTGGGGCTCAAGTGACCATTGTAGTTAAAGGGCACTACAACACCTTCCAATATATCACCCTCTGGCCATCTGGAGAGAAAAGATGGGTTGCCGACCCTGCCACAGGCGAGAAGAGGGCTAGGAGTTGCTTTATTTTAAGCTGAGAGGAATCGGTAAAATATATTGTCTTAAATTCTGAAGCCCACAACTGTTGAGGCCCTAGACGTCAGCCTGATTAAACCTGTAGGTTATTCCGGCTCTGTAACCATGCCATCGTAATCTAACCCAGTGGTTGCCAACCTTGTTTTGGGTTATGCCCCACCCCACCAAAGCGTCTCTAAAATGCTGATTCGCTTTCCTCATGCCACATGTAATTCTTTTAATTCAAAAAGTGAATTCCTGTTCACGGAGAAGAACCCTAGACCACTGACGATAAATAAGCATAGGGACTGCAGCTTAGGTCGGCACCGGCTGTGGAAAAACACTGTCCAAAATATCACCCCTTGTGTCCATTCAGAGGGACACAAGACGGATCACCCTGTCCTAGGCGGGAAAAGCGTTAGCAGTTGCTTTCAGAATTTTGTTTACTGGCTTTCTTCAGCCTATGGTCGTTTCAGGGGAGGCCAAATTCTAAACGAAGAAATTGAGTCAACCTGCACGTTAATACCGTCAATTGGTGAGGTCTTTTGAGGACATCAGAGAAGGGCAAGTCATGAATTAGGTGAGAGGAACAGTATTACAGAATCGTCAGCTCCCTTTACAGCTTGACACCCTGGACCTGTCCCCATTCAACCCCTTTTGCCGTTGGCTTCCAGCTAGTACTAGCATTGGTGACCACTTGGGAACACTGGGTACTACTAATACCGAAAATCGTCGCAACAGTGTAGTGTCTGTGCAGACTGCGTTAGAACTGCGCAGTGAACAAGGGCTCTAGTGGCATTTGTAGTGGAAGGTCCAAAAAATTAGAAAGAACCTTGTTTTATAAATTGCCTTAATCATAGGACATACTGGCCTCGGTGGCGCAAGAAGTAGCGTGCGCGACTACTGCTTTGGTGGTTCCATACTGAATCGAGGTGGGTTTCCTTCTTTCAGCCTCTCTCTTACGGGCAAGAGAAAGAGAAAAAGGATCCAAGTGCCCCTTCCGCTGGATGCGACTTAAAGCCAGTGCCCCACCCTGTGGTATACTATGTGACCACTGCACGTTAAAGAAGCCTTTCCACTATGCAAGGGGTAGATGAGGCAAAATTCCCTGATGTAGGAGCTCGGTGGAGTGTCCCAACGAACAGTAGGCCGACGATAAGTAAGTATAGGGGTTACAGCTTTGGTCAGCAGCCGGCTGCTGCAAAATACCGTCCAATATATCACCCTTGGGTCCATTCAGAAGGACAGAGATGGGTATCCGATCCTGCCATTGGCGGGGAATGGGTTAGGAGTTGCTTTTGCCTTTATCATAGGACCTTAACACCGCACTAGTTGCACGTGACGTTTGTAGGGAGCGGCTGTATTGCTTTGGACACACGAGTTCTCGTCTGATCACTGAAGTTAAGCAACGCAGCCCCAGCTAGTACTGGCATGGATGATCGCTTGGGAATACTGGGTACTGCTAATGTCTAAAAATCGTCGTAACACCATAGTGTCTGTGCACGCTCTGCATTAGAACTACGCAGTGGAAGGGTCTCTAATGACCTTTGAAGTTGAAGGGCCGGAGTCGAATCTCGCCCCCACTCCAATCCCCCACTTAATACTTCAAATACACCTAGTACCGCTAATACCCCAAAATCGTCGCATTAGCGTAGTGTCTTTGCTGTCTCCACATTAAAACTATGCAGTGGACGGGGCTGCAATGCCCCGAGTTGGTGAAGTCATGTTTGTAACCACTGCAATTGCTGACGTTTAACTGTTTGCCTCACCGGAAAGAACGGCTTATGGCGTTGACACACCAGCTTGCGTCTGATCACTGAAGTTAAGCAGTGCAGCCCCAGCTAGTACTAACATGGGTGGCCGCTTGGGAAAATTGGGTACCACTTGCATTCAACAATCGTCGCATTAGTGTAGGGTATGTGCAGTCTCTGCTTTAGAATTATGCAGTGGACGCGGCCCTAATGACCTGTGGTTGAAGGGCCCTAAAACACCAACTAAACAATAAATGCCTCACCGGAAGGGTTTAAAAACTTGTTTTTTTACATTACTGTAATGATATGCTTTGATTTCGAACGACATCCTTTGCTTGATGTAGTGTAATTCGTACTATGTACAGAAATTTCTGGAATGCGTTCGAACAATCCATGCGGGTTTGTAAAATGATGTGAATGTTATGTACCAAGGTAAGCTGTAAAGATAACCATTATCTAATAATCCTTCTGTCTCAAAGGTGTAATATGTTAGTCAATTTTTTTTAGGTTGTGATTTTGTTTTTCTAACCGTAACAGGTTCCTGTAAGAAATTTGAGGGAATTTTTTGTACTGGTTTTTAACCCTAGAATCACAGCATGGGGTCACCAGTGACCCCCCCCCCCCCCCCAAGTATCTTAAAATGTATCATATCTTTGTTATTATTTAATTGATTGACATTTTCCTTCTACCTTTCAATTCCCTCCTTTAGCTTGTAATGTCGGCTCAATTTGGTTTTCAGACATTCAGAATCAACTAGGGAGCGGCAAATTGCGTTGGACACACCAGTTCTCGTCTCCGATCACTTAAGTTAAGGGACTCAACCCCAGCTAGTACTGACATGGGTGGCCGCTTTGGAAAACTTGGTACTGCTAATACCCAAAAATAGTCGCATTAGTGTAGTGTCTGTGCAGTCTCTGCATTTGAACTACGCAGTGGACGGGCCTGCAATGGCCTTGTAGTTGACGGGCCCTTAAAACTCCAACAATCAGAATCAACTCTAAAAGCAGGGCAACAGTGCGTTTGAGTCCCTCACGACCCCGGGGTATACATCCTTAACATTGATCCTTATTATTTAATAAAAGGAATTTTTAACCTTTATCATATTTCGGTAATTTTTTTTACATCATCTTACCTTTATACAGTGAAACCTCTCTATGGGTACACCCCTCATATCGGTACAGATTTTTCAGGCACCGATTTTTCGCCCATAGGGTTAATGCTATTACTACCCCTCTTAACGGTACACTCTCTAATGGGTACACCCCTCCATTGGTACACCTAATACATGTCACCATTTTCAGAAAACTTCCTCTGTAATGGGTACATCCTGCCTCGGTGACGCAGTGGACAGGGTGCTTGGTAACTGCAGCAGTGGTTCTAGGTTCGATACTGGACCAAGGCGGGTTGCCTTCTTTTCTGCAAGAGAGATGCCCCGAGTGTGCCTTCCTTTGGATTAGAAGTAAAACCATAGTCCCATGTGGTGTTCAATGGCATTTATAGATAAAAGAACTTTCTACTGTGCAACGGGTAGGTGAGGCAACATTTCCAGGTGTAGGAGCTTGCCACCTGGCATCGGTGGAATACCTCAAAGAACAGTAGGCCTACAATAAATATGCACAGGGGTTGCAGCTTTAGTCTGTATCTGGCTGTGGAAAAACGCAGTCCAAAAGATCACCCTTGCATCTATTCAGACGGGCAAGATGGGTACCCGACCCTGCCATAGGCAGCAAACAAGAAGGTAGCTTGATTGTAGACAAACGTCCCTTGATTGATTTGTTTGTAAAAATTAAATTTGTGTACTTCAAGAATTTTGAGAAATATTATATTATACAATGCATTTTTTGCAGTTAAAAAACACAATATAAAACAATATATCGTTTTGTTTAATTTATATACCCATACCCCTCTTATGGGTACACCCCTCTGATGGGTATATTTTGGCTCGGTCCCGCAGGTGTACCAATTAGAGAGGTTTCACTGTATTTAATTTTTTGCCTTATAAAGACCTTACATATATCCTGCCGGGGTGCCGCAGTGGTTAGTGTGTTCGGTAACTGCGTCAGTGGTTCTAGGTTCCATACTAGATCAAGGTGGGTTGACTTCTTTCGGGCAAGAGAGAAATGCCCCAAGTGCACCCTCCTTCGTATGAGGTCCCGTGTGGTGGACAATGGAATTTGCACATAAAAGAACTCTCTTTACTATGCAACGGATAGGTGGGGCAAAATTCCCAGATGTAGGAATTTCCCCAAAAACGAACAGTAGACCGACGATTAATAAGCATAGGGGTTTCAGCTTTGGTCGGCAACCGGCTGCGGGAAAACCACTGTCCAATATATCACCCTTGTGTCCATTCACTGGGAGCGGCTTATTACGTTGGACACACGTAGCAACGCAACCCCAGCTAGTACTAACATGGGTGACCGCTTGGGAATGCTGAGTACCGCTGATACCCAAAAATCGTCGCATTAGCGAAGTGTGTATGCAGTCGCTGCATACACATCCCAAACACACCAACAAAACAAACAAGTGTCCATTCAGAAGGACAAGATGGGTGTCCGACCCTGCCATAGGCGGGAAAAGGGTTAGGAGTTGCTATAAAGAGCTTGCGCATAGCTAAAGGTTATTTGGAATTGCGATGTTTATAAATAATACTGTATTTTTAAAAATTTTGGGTAATGAAAGAGATGGGGAGGGAGTCATATATGACCCCATGTTGTGATATTTGTCATGGAAATGTTATGTTGTGATTCGGGAGGGTCGGGGTTTTTTTTTGGCAAGTAAACAAACAGATGCACTGTGTATGAAAATGACTTTTTATGTTCTTCTATGTCAACATAATGACCAGCATTGCACATTAGTAATTCTTATTAGACCCTGAGCACTAATTTGGCTAAACCATTAACTAGTTATCCTACGTCAAGTATTCACTATTAATTTCGAAACTTTCTGATAGCTGCCGAACTCGAGCCATGAAATCGATGTTAGTTCCATTTGGCGATGAAGGTCCACTGCTTGACACAAACGACGGTGGTCCACTCCAGTTGAGACCTAAGTTTGAACATTAAAAATCCACGTTTTAATCATTTCGATTCAGTACTTCAATGGTGTGGGATGAATGGGGACCTAGTGGGAATGGAGGGCCAGAACTCTGCCACAGGTGGGATAAGGGTATGATGAGGATGATTTCAATGGTGCATTGATGAGGATCTAGTGAGTTAGGCGGAAGTGGAAGGCCAGAACCCGCAGAGACCTGACCCTGCCACAGGTGGGATAAGGGTATGATGAGGTTAATTTCAGTGGTGGGAGTGGAGGGCCAAAACTCGCAGACCAGACCCTGCCACAGGTGGGATAAGGGTATGATGAGGATGATTTCAATGATACATTGATGTGGATCTGGTGAGAGTTAGGCGGAAGTGGAAGGCCAGAACCCTCAGAGACCTGACCCTGCCACAGGTGGGATAAGGGTATGATGAGGGATGATTTCAATGGGATATTGATGTGTGGGGTGGATGGGGACCTAAAGGAAATAGGTGGGAAGGGAGAGAAGCGGCAGACCAGACCCTGCCACGGGCAGTGTAAGGATATGATGGTGATGATGTCAATGGTACATTGATGTGAGGATGATTCTGAAGCACAACAACAAACAAACGCCACCAACAGTAGGTTAAATTAGTCATCTTGAGGATATCAAGTCTGTAAATGCAATCTAGCAGGGGGTGAAATGTTGTTAGTGACACCAGCATGGATGCTTGCAGACCATTGTCCAGGGTATGGGACAAGTTAAACCCATTAGCCAGTCCATAATGGAATTGTAAGACTGTTCCATATCCTAGGGAACAGTGTTTGCCAAAGTTTGTATCTCATCTTTCGAAAATCTTGCTATTAAATACTTTTTTTAAATCTATTTTATGATCGGCGTTCGATCCCGGGTTATCAGAGATAATTCCTAAAGCAGGAAATGGCAAGTATCATGATTTCTCATTGACCCCTCTTCCCCTGAGAGTGTGGGTATCAAAAACTTTGGCGGCAAACTGGAGAGTTCTTGGGAGACATCGACGCTTATCACATGGTCTTTGGCTGCAGCAGATGGACCACAAAACGCACACTACATGACAATCTGGCCCCTAATCAACTTAATGCTGAGGGTAAGGGGTGTCTGGGGGACATTGTCGCCCACTATTTACAGGAAATATTGCGCGAAAAGAGCGAGTTGGACTGAGAAGCGTCCCAGGCTTAGCTAGTAACCAGCGAAGTCCTAAGGGCGCAAGGAAAGGCCTAGCCTGAAGAAATATGCCAAACGGTTTTGGACTAGAGCCCAGGAGAGGATGGCAGGTGTTTTAGTCAATAGCGAGCGACCCCACCTAGTGGTAACTTGAGTGACCGCTTGGGAACACCCGGTACTGCTAATTTTCCCACTCCTAACTCTCCAATTCCTATCTCCCCTTACCCATGAGCGGCCTCCACAGAGTCCCGCCCCGTTATGCCTACTTGGCCAACTCCCCTACCCCTTCATGTAACTGACTAACGCAACCCCAGCTAGTACTATCATGGGTGACCGCTTGGGAACACTGGGTACTGCTAATGACCCAAAAATCGTCCTAACAGTGTAGTGTTTGTGCAGACTCTGCAGTAGAACTACACAGTGGACGGGACTCTAATGATCGTTGTAGTTGAAATTAGTCGGTAGCCGGTGCACCTGCGCATTTCTTCTACTCCCAAAACCTACTTTGGCAACCACTGGTTTAGGGTGAAAGGGTACATATTAGCCACCCAATTACCAAATCCAATAACTCCAAAAAGTGACACTGATAAAAGTTATCGCTCGAATGGAATTATTGTATTAAAATCAGTGGTGTCCTTTTGGCACTTGATTCACGAGGAGAAGGCAAGACTGCAGGCACCCATGGACACTAGGAAAGAACATTTAACATGCAATTGGGCAAATGTAGCCCTTTTCTCTGAACATTCAACTTCAGTCACAAGGTAACCCTTTTCAAGGTTCCTAAGTTTGCAGGCATGACACTCAACAACTACAGTTGAATGTTTTGGATTTGAACTCACTGCTAGTTGGAGAAATGTTTGTCAGAGGCACCGGTAGCACTTTAATAGCCCTACCCTGAGTGGGCGTCGAGGGCATCTTTGGTGGTGACGATAATGGAGTGCGGTACACTACATTGGTCATTTTCTCCAGAAAGACATCCAGTTGTCGTAATGATAAGGCGTTATGAAGCGTTTCCAGTGGCCCTATAGGTGTTACTCCTCCACATCCTTGAAATCCTGTTAAAGACAAAATCCTGTTAACTAGGAATGCAATTCTTCCCGACAAGAACTTCCTGATAACAGACTTACCACCAACTGCACTATTTGGTGGAAGTTCTATGATATTTTGGAGCTCGGGTGCACTGGATGACCCACTGATGACTGCAGTACTAAAGAGACTGCTGGATGCTCCCAGGAGTAACAAGGCTTTGCCTATAGTCAGGGATCCAGAAAAATTTGTTAGCGTTAAAAAAGATACGAGGGTTTCAATGCAGAAAATGTGAAAGTGACGTTAAAAAAGTTGTCAATTCAGGTCAAAGTGCATTCTGGTTGGAACAATGACATCATCTTTAAAGGCAGCACGGAAAACTAGAGCCTGTGAACATGTTAATAATATGTAGACAATATGCAAATGATTTGACACATAAAATATTAATTCCAATGCAAGCGTGTGGGCCCATACTGTTAATCTGTTCTAAATCCCTTGGGGAATGTTACGTTGATGACGATTAGAGCCGACCCCCGGGGCAGAGTGACAACGTTTTGTGCATGGCCTTGTCATAAGTCAGGAATTCAGTTGAACCTCAGTTAGTACTAGCATGGGTGACCGCTTGGGAACACTGGGTACTGCTAACACCCAAATCGTCCTAAGAGCGTAGTGTCTGTGCAAGACTCTGCATTCGAACTACGCAGTGGACGGGGCTCTAATGACCTTGGTAATTGAAGGGCCCTAAAGGAGTGGGGGGTTTCCACAGGACAACGCCATCTCAAACGTTTCAATTTTTGCAAGACGAGGATCATGAAGGGCCTGTATGCTCCCACAAGGCTTCGTAGGGCTGCACCGTTCGCACACACCCCTGGGGTCAGCTCGACGTGATTTTCTTGAAGCGCCCACAATGATTAAGAAGGAGACACATGTTAGCCTGTGATAGAACCAGGATAATTAATAATCCCACTGAAATAACAGCATGGTTTTGATCGCGTTTTTGCAAGCAACAACCAAATCGTATCATTCTTCTGAAACGCTCAAAAATATAAGCGCACATATATGCATCCCCATAACATGACACCAGAAAGTGCTGAATAAGCCCCCTGTGGGCATTAAACAGTTTCGGGGGAGGCTATATTGCGTTGGACACACCAGTTCTCGTCTGATCACTGAAGTGAAGCAGCGCAACCCCAGCTAGTACTAACACGGGTGGCCGCGTGGGAAAACTGGGAACCGCTAATACCGGCAATTCATCGTATGAATGTAGTGTCGGTGCAGTCTCTGCGTTAGAACTACGCAGTGGACGGGGCTCTAATGACCGTTGTAGTTGGAGGGCCTTAAAATGCCAACAAATCAATTCCTTTGAGTAGCTCCCTCTGTATACGGCCTAACATTATCAAACGCTTTTGATAGATTCAGGAGAATGACATCCAGTGCCGGATTTAGATATTGAGGGGCCTTAGGCTATTTCAATTTTGAGGCCCTTTTCCTAAGTTTTGAAGCCCGCTAAATGTTGAGGCCCTAGGCTTCAGCATAATGGTAAATCCAGCATTGATGACATCCCAGTTAAAAATGAAGCATATTTCAATGCTCAAATAAGCCACTTCCCCTCACAGTGATAGATTTCGAAAAAGCGTTTGACACTTCAATTTTGGTAAATAAACACCCAGGTGTTCTTATTCAGCACTTCTGGATGATGGTTACACAGACTGTGTCAATAACATATTTGTAGAGGAGGAGTTTGCACGTTGGAAAACAACCACATGCTACTGGAAGATTGTATGTTGTTTTGTTTTGTTGGAACAAACACACTGCAAACATCTGATGAGCAACACTTTCATGCGCCAACAACCATTTAGGACCATAAGGCGTCATCTTACAATTTGTCAGAGTATCCGCATGCAGACTTTCCCCTTGCCATACCTGCCAATAACACAAATACAGTAACGTCTATCTACAATAGATATTTGTTTGAAATGGTTTCAGGGGATCAGAAGGAGGGGGAAGGAAGGGCAAATAAAAATTTGGAAGAAATACAAAGATTAAAGGAGATAGAGAGGCAAACACCCCTACACCGACCACCTCTTACCATTGGCATCCGCTGCTAAACGCACATTCACGTAGGAAAACATCTGGCCTGGGACGGAGTGCCGGTGACGCCGTATCATTTCTACACGCCAATAAAAAACGCTATGCATGTTACCAAAATCATGCACACATACTGCAATTCCAGCGAGGATTAAATAAAACAACAAAAAATGGTGCATATATACCAAAAAAAAAAAGTAAGTGCACAAAAAATAAGTTCCTCAACTGAATATCAATGCAATCTGCTGATATCAGGTTGGATACTCTTCCTGATAAGTCGTTTAACTCCTTGAAGACAATCTATTGACCCCTTTTGTTACATTTCAGGTTGTGGAGATGTATGGAATTGGTCCACTCTTTTGTACCTATATTTCATTATTGGGCGGCAAGGATTGACAGGATTAAGGTCAGTTGATGGGAGGGGGCAAACGTAATTTTAACAGACTCAGTTGACCTTTGCTATTTCAACGGGATTCAACGTCACGTCAAGGAACAAAGTCTTCAACTAGTGCGGACATTTTTCTGCTCTTGACTTGCATGGGTTAGGCTTTTTATTCGTCCTGGAGTTTCTAGAACTACGTCTACAGCCGGCCCGTGAAAAGTGAGACTACTTTCACAAATGGCTTGTGTCAAGAAAAGCAATCTTTTTTTTTTTTGAATGTTGCCAGACATGGATCAAGAGCCGCCTCGGTGCTGCAAGAGTTAGCATGCTCGACTGCTGCCTTGAAGTTCGGATCGAGGTGGGTTGGCTGCTTTCGGGCGAGAGAGAGAGGGAGGTGCTGAGTGCGAATTCTGTCGGATGGGAGGTAAAGCCGGTGCTCTACCGTGTAGTGCACAATGTCATTTGCACAGAAAAGAATCCTGTCTACTATGCAATGGATAGATGATGTAAAATTCCCAGGTGTAGGAGCTCGGCAGAGTGGCTTATTGCGTTGGACACACAAGTTCTCGTCTGATCACTGAAGTTAAACAACGCAACCCCCAGCTAGTACTGACATGGGTGGCCGCTTGGGAAAACTGGGTACCGCTAGTATCCAAAAATCGTCGCATTAGTGTAATGTCTGTGGAGTCTCTGCATCAGAACTACACAGTGGATGGGGATCTAGTGGGGAAAGGATTAGTAGTTGTTTTGCGAGACATAGAGCAGGCAGAGTCAGGAAGCCTCTTGCAGCTGCATCACTTGAGCCGGTGTCATACCTGAAAGTGTCCGGGCCTTTTGCCATGTACTTATTTGCAGTTTGAGGATTGATTTCCGAAATAATTTCAGTGTTTGCTAAGGTGATCTGGGCAACTGAGCGTTGTACCTTTATCCCACCATAATTATGCCGGATAGAGGGTGCGGGCCGCACCGGGTGATACCACTTGCACCATGAGAAATCGAGTGACACCAAAGCAGAAGCGGCTTTTTGCGGGAGAGGGGGGGTGTCACCGCACCGGGTGACGCCAACCCTAGTGACGCCACTGCTGACGCATAGAAAACATCGTTGGACACTCTGAGCCGATGTGGCACCGGCTCCGAAATTGATTTTTTATAATAGCGTGAGTTGGTCACGTAGTTCAGGACTTTCCTTTCTTCTCTGATGTCTTTGAAGGACCTCCCGCATCGACGATTTTAATAGTGAAGGATGACTGGATTTCTGTCTGTTTACATTTGCCTCCTCCCCTTGCTCTGATATGACCAGAAGCCCAATTTGGTGAAATTGAAATAGTTTGACACTGTCCTTGCCACAAAATGACCGTTAATTAGTTCGTAGGGAATTTTCTAAACACCACCCCACACGCAAACATATACAAACACAACACAGGCAAATCGGGCACATGAAATATCATAAAATTGGTTCTTAGTAGTATTTGGCTACCTTTGTCTAACTGTACATTATGAATAACTTTTTCGGTTTCCACGCTACGTGGTCGTCCACAATAGGACAAACTACGCTGATAATTTCCTGGTAACGGATGCCCCAGAATGAGGTGATCATCGTCACCTACAAATTAAATTACCACATAAGCAAAATTGACAGGGGAGATGGAAAAACTGCAACAGCAAGTGATTAAAAATCGCTTAAACATACGGCATGTGATACATTTCTACCACAATTACCCAAATTTCTGCTAAAATAAATTAACATATTTCGGCAAGTCGTTAAGAATAATTTCAGTAAAAAAAAACGAAACACTTTTTTCAGGAAAGAGAAAATTAAATATGGAACTTACATTTTACTTTTTCATTTGGCTGATCTTCACTCCATGCTTTCGTTAACGTCTGTGATATAGGAATTGGATCCGATATTTTTAAATTGCTTGATTGTTGGCGTGGGGACGACAATCCAGATTGTTCTTTCGTTCCAATCCAAGAATTTGTTAAATTTGCTGCAGGTTTGCTCGTGCTTTTACTTAAAGGACTTGAGGTGTTAGCAACAGGCGCCTTGTTCGGTGAAGGGACACTACTTAAAAACATCTTTGCAGGATCCAATTCAACGACTGGAGTATCTCCTGGAGAAGTCTCCTGAAAAATATATTTTTTAGTAGTCATCAGATTCATCACTATCATCATACCCTTATCCCACCTGGGGCAAGGTCGGGTCTGCGGGTTCTAGCCCTCCACTCCCGCCAGCGGCGAGTTGTGTTGGACACACCAGATCTCGTCTGATCACTGAAGTTAAGCAACACAACCCCAGCTAGTACTGACATAGGTGGCCGCTTGGGAAAACTGGGTCCTGCTAATACCCAAAACTCGTCGCATTTGTGTAGTGTCTGTGCAGTCAGTCTCTGCATAAGAACTATACTGTGGACGGGGCTCTAATAACCTTGTAGTTGAAGGGCCCTAAAACAACACCAACAAACAACATCCACTCCTGCCTATCTCCCACCACGTCCCCGTTCACCCCACACACTACCATAGCCTTATGAACCTGCTCCCAACGTTTGATCACTGCTCACTGTCCCAGTTGCTTTAACCACCTGCATTCCCGTAATGGTCCTAACGAGCTCCTCCTCCCCTCTTCTCATTACATGTCCATACCACCTCTAGTAGTCATCGGCTTTATTTCTCAAAGTACTCCCCGAGGCCCATGAGCTGCATTACTAAACAAATATCTGATATCTTCATGCTAAGGGCTAGGCTAAGGAGGCCTTGATCAGAAAGTTTCAGAAACTCTGATCTAGGTCAAGTTTCTCAAGGTGCGGCTCGTGGCCCACTTGAGATCTACAAGGATTTCCTGATGGACAGCGAATTTCTATGCGTTGGTCTAGGTTGGTACTAGTGGGCCACTGAAATATTGTTTTTCTGTAACCATGTGCTTTCGCTATCAGAGAAGGTTTCAGAAACGCTGATCTAGGTAGTAAGAGTATATCAAGGCCTAGTTACATTTGAATTCGATGAAATTCCTAAACTGTTGATGGTGGTAGTGGTGGTTGAGGTGTTTGGTTCATCCACTCTACCATCGTCTTCCTCTTCTATCCGACTACTGCTTGTGACAGGGGTACCAGGAGGTTGTCCTGTTTCTGAACTGAAGGCACTATCAGTACTGTCTCGTTTCTCTTTCTGTCAGATTTCATTTATCATCACTTTTGCAAGACTGAAAATGAAACACTCAATGTTTAATTTTGGACGGGGCTTACTGGCTCATTACGTGACTGTGGTCGAAATCCTGGTCCTGGAGGAAGATTTCGATGTACGCAGCAAACGACTCCTGGACTGAAGTGTAGTTCCACATGAAAACGCTCGTCTGAAGATGGATCCTGTAAATATTAAGTATATATTTTTATAAAACTCTTATATAGCAGAGTCTTTGGCAGTGGCGGAGCGAGCACTTGGAAGACCCCAAGTGCAACCTAGTTTTGAGGCCCCCTTGTCCGAAATACTAAAATGCCGCCCATTTATTACTTAAACGTTTCCTTAAAAGTAAATCTCTGTTTTTTTAGCTTTAGCAGTCACAGATATGAAGTTGCTAACTTCTGCAGCCTCCTCACAATTTGAAACCTCAAACAGTGTCGTCTTAAGGCATAGGCCCGCTGGGCACTTGCCCAGGGAAACATCATGCTTGAAATGCGTTCAAATGAAGTACATTTGTTTGTCGAAGATGTTCCATCACCCTGGTTTACCCATGGGCCCATAGTGCTGTTAAGACGACACTGGCCCCCAAGCGTGCACCTGTGCAATGATCCACCACGGATATCGGATGCCATACCAATTCTCGTCTGATCACTGAAGTTAAGCAACGCAACCCCAGCTAGTACTAACATGGGTGGCCGCTTGGGAACACCGGGTACTACTAATACCCAAAAATCGTCGTAACAGCCTAGTGCCTGTGCAGACTCTACATTAGAGCTATGGAGTGAACGGGTGCTCTAATGACCACTGTAGTTGAAGGGCCCTAAAACACCAACAAAACGAAAGCCATACCTTTGTTGGATCTTCATAGAGCATGATTACTACTTGGGTCATGTAGTTCAATTCTGAAACTGCACTGATGTACTCCATGGCTCTGCGCCACTGCTCGTCTTTGGTGGCCTAAAGAATTGACACGTTCGAGTGGATTTCAAATGTGTCCCCTTAGAACAAAAGGATTAAATGACAAACAGCCTTACGTCTACTAGTCCTCCATATCGTATAACAGTTAGGAGAGAATGGATGTGACTTTCACTAGTAAAATATAATCTTGTCCTTACGTGGCGTCCAGGGGAAGAAACTCCGTGAGAATATCTTGACGTAAATACGATTATTATCATGCCATTACGATACTAACCGTAATCACATTTAGTTAAGGGAGTAAAAATTGGGACGACTTACCTCGGGTTTAATCTATTCACAGCCTCGGTATCATCCTCATGTTCAATATTCCTCTGCAAATCGGATCGTATTTTTTTCAGTAAAGGGGTACAAATTCCTTGAGCAATAGTTAACTTTTCTTGACAAGTGATGCCATATTCCTGTAGGAATAAACAATCAATCAAAAATCTACTTTGTCTTTTCCGTCAAGAACCCCACCCAAATATAACCTCAAATAGGCCTGTATCTCAGGTTCTAAAACTTTTTTTAGGATTTCTTGCGTGGCGGTCTTTTTACACGTTTTGTTAGTTGGCTCCCGTACCCTCTACGATTTTTGGATGGCTCGCGGACCTTCCACAATATATTAGATGGCTCGCGCAGTGCCATCTTAAGAGCATTATGGGCTGCCGGGCAAAGCAGTGTGCTGGGGCACAACTATTACAACAACTACTCACAGGAATAATATGTAAATGGTCACTTGACATACAAAGATTAGCAGGGGGCTCCTGGGCAAAGCAGTATGCTGGAGCGGCGAATTGCGTTGTACACACCAGTTCTCGTCTGATCACTGAAGTTAAACAACGCAACCCCAGCTAGTACTGACATGGGTGCCGCTAACTGGGTACCGCTAGTATCCAAAAATCATCGCATTAGTGTAGTGTCTGTGCAGTCTCTGCATCAGAACTACACTGTGGACTGGGCTCTAATGACCTTGTAGTTGAAGAGCCCTAAAACACCAACAAACAAACAAGCAGTGTGCTGGGAACCCCTACGACAACCACTCACACGAATAATATGTAAATGACATTCACAGATTAGCATGGGCAAGACGGCACTGGCTCGCGGTCCCTTTATAGCTTTTAAATTACTTCCGGACCCTTTACTATTCTTAGGTGGCTGGGAGACCCTTTTCAATTTTTTTGATGGCTCCCGAACCCGTTACAATTTTTGAGATGACTCGCGGATCCTTTTAAATTAACTACAACTAACATGCAGGCTACTGTTACTAAAACATTTTTTTTGACAAACAGTTATTTATTCAAAATGGTAAATCTTAGTCATCGGATGTATATTCAATGGGATGGGGGTATGGCAATAATCGCATATAGCCCAAAATTACAACTCACTTGTATCGTTGGTGTTTTAGGGCCCTTCAACTACAATGGTCCTTAGAGCTCCGTTCACTACGTAGTTCTATTGCAGATTCTGCACAGACACTACACTGCTACGACGATTGAGGCAGCAGTACCCAGTGTTCCCAAGTGGTCACCCATGTCAGTACTAGCTGGGGTTTGCGTTGCATAACTTCAATGATCAGACGAGAACTGATATGTCAAACGCAATACAGTCGCTCAACTAAGTCACCCCTTCGTGGACCCCACTTTGAGAACCACTGTTCTACATTTAGGTTTTGTTTCAAAGTAGAAGCCTTATAGGCCTCTTACCGGAAAACTTCTTAGGGGAAAGGGTGCAATTAAAAACTTACTTGTGGTACGACGACATCAGCAAGTGCTTTAGCATACGTATATAATTCAATCGCATTTTCAAATTGTAATTTATGTTGATTATGCTGAAGATCATATTTGATACAATCGTAAATGTCTGGAATTTTACTGATATCAAATTCTTCAGTTTTTAACTGGAAATCTTTTTCTAACTTCCCCCATCTTCTCTGCATTAATTCCCACGTTTCACCGTGATACAAAACTGCATCTGAAATTGAGTGTAAGACCGAGTGGTAATTGAGTTGGTCAGCCTGGAATCACAGGAAAATTTAGTATTAAGAACCTTGTGTCCGTTTATCTTCCCTCTTCTTCTTTATTAACTCCAAGAGCATCTGAACAAGGCCATGAATGTGACGACAAGCTTTCACTGGATTAGTTATGTGTTTCAAAGCATTTCGAATTGAAATGGCATTGGATGGATTTAAAGCGATGTAATCTTCAGTTGTGAAATCCTGATCTTTCTGCATAGCTTCATGTAATCTTGCTTTCACCCTGATAGATGCAAGAATTGGATTGTTGATTGAAATGAAAAACAAATTTCCGGTAGAAAGTGTCACAAATGTTACTCACATATTTTGATATTTACTGGAATCGTGATCATTATCCAACAAACCGTTAGTATTTGCAGATTTGACCATTTGTACTAAAATTGGTGTCAGTTCCCCTTCTAAAGCCAGAAGTCCCTATTAGAAATGTTGGTTTTATTCAGTATATGAATGATGACAACTGAATGCATTTTCAAACGGAATTTAATTTGGAATTCTGTCTTTTTAGAAACAAATGCCACCTTTGCAAATGCTGCTGCTGTCATCTGCACTCTTCCTTCATCAGAGGCATAGATCTTGAGATCGTGCCGGTAAGTACTGTGTAAGCGTAGTAAACCTAATCCTTGTGTCCCAGCATATTCACCTTAAGACCAAGGAAAGACCAAAAAAATTAATCTGAGCTATGGCGA
Organism: Trigoniulus corallinus; assembly: GCA_013389805.1. Taxonomy (NCBI): domain Eukaryota; kingdom Metazoa; phylum Arthropoda; class Diplopoda; order Spirobolida; family Trigoniulidae; genus Trigoniulus; species Trigoniulus corallinus. The sequence goes on along the minus strand of JAAFCE010004209.1, from coordinate 22,391,950 downwards.
TTCAGTTTGCAATTAAATATCAAATCAAAATTTATCCACAAGAAATTCTGTTCTAAACATACGTAATTATTAGATCATCGTTGCCATTAACAAAGCATGCCAAATCATGAAAAAGAAAAAAAAACCAAAGAAATTACATGAAAACATAAGCACATCATGCAAATCAAAAAACAAAATTTATTTCAGAAAAAAACTCAAGCATGAACATAAAAAAAGTGATAGAATTAATATGGTTGTCTACAAAAAAATTGTCAAAAAAAAGAAGTGCAAATTATACATAATTATAGATATATAAAAAAATGTGCATTTTATTTGTAAAGGGCCTGGAGGTATATGTGTGAGTAAAACGATTCTCAGTAATAATGCAATTTCTTTTTTGGTGTAAAAGATGAGAAGTTTTAGTTGTAAGACACGAAAATGTCAATCACAACAGACTCTCACGCCATGCTTTTGCGTCCCCCTCACACGTGTCTCAGCACACACTGATATATGAAAGAAGTAGGAGGGGGAGTCAAGAAAATATGTCAAAAATGTGATTGAATTGTGACAATACTGAGATTCTAGAGAAAATGTCTTAGCTGCCATTTATGTTTTTAAAAAGCCACGTGCGATTGGAAAACGTTATTTCTTGCATGAAATAAAAGAATCCAAACCCCTTCCCTCTAACTCTTGCTTCAAAAAGTTGTTTTTAACAAGCAGAAGCGTTATGAGAAATTAATAAACATTACGCCTCTTGATCACTTGTTTTTATGATGCAAATGTTCTGAGAGCAGAAGAAGCAAGCACAAAATAAATATCAAAACTCACTTAAGAAAAAGAAACGTTTAATATCATCAAGGTACTTTTGTTTTAAAAAAGAAAATTGTAGAAAAAAAATGAGTTGCGATCTTAGAGAATACAATAATCAATAAGTGCAATATATAAGCAGTGGAATGTAAAAAAATACTGAGTAAACAAAATGTTGTTTTAATAACTCAGCTAATCTCTTTTTTGTGAAGAGGTTAATATGAAGTATTTCAACCTACTTTATATATTAAAAGGTAAAAAAAATGTTTCAAAATAATAATAATAATATTAAAACTTAAATTAAAAAATATTTATGTGTATAGCAAGCACAGTGAAAATGGTGAAATGTCCCGTGCACTTGCAGAAACAGCTGTCCACGATCAAATTATTAATAAAAAAATTTTCATATTAAAAATATAATAATAATATATATTTATATTTGTAGAAATAGAATAAAAACACCAAAATATCACGTGGAAGTCAATTCTGGTGAAGAAGTAAGGCAACGATGGGATAATGAGGGTAAAGCACTTGCAAGCGTATGTGTGTGCTGTGAAACGTAAGTAGGGTCACGCCTACCTTGTCCCCCTGGGTACATACATCGGAACACTCTCCCCAACTCCTCAGCCTGTATACGACCAGCTGGGGTTAATTCGCCGCCCCACTTTAGAATCAGCACTAAAGAAGGCTCTCTTGGCGAATCTTAAAGAGAGTTAAAACAAAAAAAAATTGTTTAAACAATCGCTCCAATTCCTTCACTAGTTGCATCTAGTTATTTAGGTCCTACCATCGTCACTACTAGATCTTCTCGGGCGCCCTTTTGGCTGGTACTTCAATTGAACTTTACGATTAATTCCAGAGAAATGTCCATACCTTAGTGAAAACACAAGTGCAAGCACGTTATTGGCAATCAAACCAAGTATTTCCAGCAACTAATAGGACTTTAAAAAAAAGGTACATTTCCAATACAGCTTTCAGCTGCTCTAATTTGGATTTTTTCTCCTCGATTTCCGGATCTTGTTTTTGTTCAAATTCACTAAGTAATGAACGAGCAATATCTAGTACTTCCTAACGCGAAAAAAATACACACCATAACGAATTCCTGATACAACCAGTTAAAAAAGCATTTCAGAATATCAATTGTGTTTCCTCCAAACCCCGTTACCTGTAACTGTTTAGGCTTTTTTAATTTCACGTGACCATCTTTGAATCCTCCATATTTCTCAAATATTTCAAAAAATCTAATGAAATACAACATTAAAAGAGAAACCCAAATAGAGTTGCACAATATGATGTTCCTCACTTGGGATGTTTCACTTCCATCTTCATTTTCTGTTTCGGAGTTCTGTCGCCGTGGCGTATCACAGCAACCACACAACGCAATTCCATCCTTGAAGATCGAGAGCATGTTAATTAACAAAGTAAACTTATTTGTTTTGTAATAATTTGAAAAATGCTACCAACATTTTCCCAAATGTTGTAGGAACGATGGGAGGATCATCTAGTTGAAATGGCATAGACCAAGGAATATGCAATTGTGGAGCCAACTCTCTTAATATCATATTTCTATAAAATTCTTTTTGTTAAAAAAAAACATTTTTATACTAATGTGATTACAGTACTGTCTTACCCCAAGATTTTGGCACAGTCGTCATAATATTTCATAGAATTCTTTACAAAACTGAACCCATTGACGTCACAGACGTAAGATTTACCATTTGCTCGGAGTAGATCAAATCCGCACACAGTTTGCTAGAAATGGAGTGTTGCATGTGATCGCAATAATTTCGTTTTCAAATTTCCAACTGATGTTGTCACCTACTTTGAAAGCCAGACACACTTTACGTGCTATTAACTTTTCTACATTGCTGAGAATGACAGGATAACGAATTTCTTTTCCTTCACTGTCCCTTTCAACTTTGCCATCTAATGCTGGCGATTTGCGAGCTTCTGCATGAGCGTAGTCTGGTCCAACAGTATATACCTCAAAACGTAATTTTAAAATGTTATTCTGTCTCAAAGTTCCATGCAAATTTAGGTAAACAAAAAACCCTCGAAAAATCAAGGAATATATTTTACTTTAACATCTGTTCCATCAGTTGGCATAAAATCTTCATAAATATATGAACCAGTTTTACGCACTCTACTCTCGGGTGAATAAACGCTACTTCTGCTTCCAATCTGTTTAAATAATTAGATGGAAATTACGTTCGTTTAAATTCGTTATATTTTCAGATTAAAGTTAGCCATATCTCACTTTACGAAACAATCGTTGGCTGCCACCGCCAGCTGACGTCGGATAATATATGTAAATATTGTGATCTTCTGCCGACACCGGTTTTTCGACGAAAGGCTTGTTAAACACTTCTCCGTTGACTTCCACATGATCGTCACCTTCAACAAGTTCATGAGCTGGATTTAAACAAAGACTAAACTTAAATTTCTTCACTACTGGAAAGGCAAGAGACAAGATATTCAAATATAACCTTTTGGATCACTGGAATCCCTGTCTAAAACTGCGAATCTTGGCAGTTCAATCCCTTCTTGTTGAAGGATTGAGTAGACTTTACGTCGATCTTGAATGTCATATTGCATATGTAAATCATTGATGATAAAGGGTCGAAAGCAGTTTGCATAGGCTACTGCTTTGTCAAGAGGAAAACCCTTGGAATGGAACGATATTAGGCAATCACAAACTGGCCAGTTTTCTACTGGCTCCTACAACAGCAAAAATAACGGTTAAATAACTTTCCCACAAAGAATAAATCGAAACAATAATTAAAATGCTTTTATTTTACCTTCAAAATAACCTCTTCAGGAAAAACAACCGTGCGGATATATTCAAACTCCTCAAGTCGGGTTAATATCTCGCGCATAGGTTTCGATCTTGATTTCTTTTCCATGGCACAGATGCCAACAATAACCTGTTTAGTATCCAGGTCATCGAGATCATTTTCTGAACTCACGTGACTTCCCTATAAAAAGAAAAGAATTAAATGAATAAGCTGCACACAAAAGCATAGGGAGGGGGGCCTTAGGAAATACCATTGAATTGCATTAGTTAGGTCAAAAGAAAAGGTAAACTGTTTTATCGCTATAGCCTTAACTAAGTATCTCGCTTGTTAGCAACATAATATTCAATGTAAAATAAAAAATACCATCTTATCCATAGAACTTTCTTCGTTAGGCTCGATAATCTGTGGCACACACAGTGTACTATTTTCAGCCATAATTAAAATAAGAAAAAATTCTGAAATAAAAAGCACAACAAAACAAAAAGTAGGGAAACGGTAATGTGAAAAGTTTACTGCTTGTCATGCAGCATCTTAGATCAGGTTTCACATTAGACATGCACTTATTTTTAGCCAAAAAAATGAAATTGATAGTGAAATTGCAGTCTAACTTTCCCGCAGTCTACACATGGCTGAGAAGCAATTCATTACAGGTATAGTAAACAAAACAAAGTATGTACAGTATCCAAAAATACTTACCGATTGCATGAAACTTGTGTATGGTGTGGTATCGTCTACGTTAAAGAATGAAGGCCTCCGGGCCTTGATACTACGATAACCATGTTCTAGTTCTGTGTATGACATTGCACCCAATTCTTTTAACTTTCATTTATATATTGGCTGACCTACAAAAAGAATGAAGTGGAACGTCAACTTTGCAATACAACATTTACGTGCGTATATATAATGAAGTTTTTTTTTTTTCTACTTTTTCAAATGCAATCTAACCAAGGTCGTCGCCACAATTACTAGTTAACGTCAGACTTGAACAACCAAAACTAAATAAACAATCACGACTGATAAATAAAAGATATATATACGTACTTTAATAAATTTTAAAGTATGGTAAAACCGATTCTACATGACTACTAGAGCTGTGTGTACGTAGAAATAAATTAATTGCGAGGGAGATATTCATTTATTAATGCTTGAACCATTAAAATATTTCTTTATCAAACGTGACGTACATCTGGTTGTTTCAAGCATGAATTGGTGCTGCTAGAGATGTAATTTGCAATTTGTTCATTTCTAATGGTTGGTGTTTTAAACGTGTATACCTTGCCGTGTGTGACCTTGATGTTGTATTTTTTGCACATACAATAATATTATTCATCTGCAAGAAATTCGTGCAAGGTATATACCAAATTAACAGCTCGGTGTCATATTTGACATCTAGCCAAGATGGATACTTACCGAAATAGAAGCTGAGAGATTCTATTATTATATGGATACCCAGAAACTCCTCTTTACACGAAACGGTAGAAGCTCATTTATGAAAATATGAATCTAATAGAAATTTTTATGTACTATTTCATATTTTATCTCTATATTTGATAAGGGCGTAACGCGACTGGATGTCTGCTACTCGCGCAATTGTATATCCGGTTAGCGCAACACGTTTGGGAACGCAAAAGCTAGCTGAGGCTCCGTAGATGTATTTGTCAACAAATGGTTTCAGAAATATTTTTTATTTGTGTTGCAAAGTGTCGTCAACTTTATTTTAGAGTGTGATTCATGCTGGTTAGATTTGAACAGACTATAATTTCAATTATTATATAGCTGTAGGTAATATGACTTCATCTCCGCGTTGTGTATAATGAAATTCTTCCTTCGACATGTATCGTGCATGATACGGGTGCTTAAGCCTAATCTTTATATTGTTCTAAAACTGAACTTTTGAGAAAATTGCAAGGATGACGTCCAGTTATAAGAAATTGCGGTTGCCGAAATTGCTTGGAGGTTTCCATTTTAGCTGTCTATTTAAGCCCAAAATGAATATGTATGTAGCTTGTCTGAACCGAATGTCAACATCAGCACATGTCATTGAAACTGACCACCAACCGAATAAATTGGGGCCTCCATGGAAAATCCTGTTTTTTGGAACAGATTCATTTTCTCTCGAAAGTTTGAAAATTATTAATGAAAATCGGTAAGAATATTATTATTAACCTTTTACAATTTGTTCAATTGACTCGAGGGGACGGTTTTGATAAAAAATGGGTCACAGCAATGAATCTGTCATGTTTTATTATCAAATAGAAAACAGATAATTATGATTTCTAATATTGTGTTACAGTTTTGCTAATTTGAATGTCTAGATTAAGTGGAAATCCAAGGATAGTAAAAGAATTGGAAGTTGTAACAACGCCCTTACAGGTACTGCTTTGAAAGAAAAGACAAACAGACAAACCTTTTATTTGCGGACCCTCATCAATGGACTTCGGATGCAACGGACTCGGAGGAAGAAGCGGTAGTGAAACCTAAAATGTCTCTTGTACGAGGGTCCATTGTCACTCTCTTACAATTCCTTGACACAACTGATAATCCTTCCATTCAAGCTTATAATCAACACCTCCTGACATTAAAAGAATTAATAATTTGTGAACAGTATAAGTGTAGAAAGCGATTAAAGTTGAATTCAGTTGTTAAACCCAAACCCACCCGAACCGTTCCTGCAACACCTGGCCAGAGCATCCCAAGCACCAGCACTGAACAAATACCTGTAGTAGCCAGCAGCACTGCTTTAGAGGGCTGTTTTATGCCATATATACATGTTTGTAGTACATAACTACTGAGAGTTACTATAGTGGGGTTACTAAAATCCTTTGTGACGGATACCTTGCTAGTGAGATTTTTCATGCTAAACAAATATGTCTAGATCCCCGCCACTCCTCCACCAACACCCACCACTACCAGGACCTCTTCGAATGTGGCAGTTCCCCAACCCCTCCTGCAGTGGCCCGGCATCACATGTCTGACATCCTCCACTAGATCCCTACACAATCCACAGCCCTCCCCTCCGCCTGTGATCTTTGCCATCCTCTGTTTCGTTTCCAGTGACCCGGCTCTTGCCCGAAACAGAAGTCAGCTCTCCCACGTCTTATCATATATTACCTCCATCTCTATTTTAAGTTTGTACCCATAAAAAAATCCCTTCCCATCTGTGGACCACCCCTCCCCGATTGGGGAGCGGCGAATTGCGTCGGACACACCAGTTCTCGTCTGATCACTGAAGTTAAGCAGCGCAACCCCAGCTAGTACTGACATGGGTCGCCGCTTGGGAAAACTGGGTACTGCTAATATCCAAATATCGTCGCATTAGTGTAGTGTCTGTGCAGTCTCTGCATAAGAGCTATGCTGTGGACGGGGCTCTAATGACCTTGTAGTTGAAGGGCCCTAAAACACCAACAAATAAACCTCCCCGATTAGTCCGTAGATGAGGGGTTTGACTGTTCTGTATGATTTTAATGTTAAAAAATATTTAGCACAAGTTCTCATGAAGTGTTATAATATATGCAGAAGAATGTTTTGCCTGTAAGGCAATATGCGACATGCAATCTCTTGAGGATTCACGATTGGCCGTGTTGTCCACAGCAAAGCAACTTTGACGTTGGTGTGGTAGTGTCGTTTGGCCACCTCATACCACTGAAGATAATTCAACTATTTCCAATGTGAGTATACAGATATTTGTTATGTACGTCTAGTATACGTCTAGCATATCTGGGGTATGAGGTGTTTTTTTGGAGACAATTCATGGTCATTGGTGTAATTTACAAAATAATACAACTCGTAACAAATTCCTTCACCCCACTGAGAAGACAGTTATTACTGACATGTAAATCATATTTATTACATTGTCCTTGGTATGTTACTGCACGCTTTCAACCATGTAATTTGAAGAAAGTTGTAACGGGAACGTTAAACGGAACTTGTTCATGATGAACGCAAAATCATAAAACCACTTCTTTGTCAAAAAAACATCTGAAAATTGTGCAGTATATATCCTGGCATCTTATTGCAATGTCTTTTATTTACTCAGGGGCATTTTAAACGTCCACGGAAGTCTACTCCCACGTTGGCGAGGCGCCGCACCAGTAGTTCATGCCATTTTAAATGGTGACACTGAAACAGGCGTAACAATAATGCAGATTGAACCTCATGAGTAAGTAAAATTCTTCTCAACTGTTCTCTCCTTGGAACGTTTCTCAGTAAAACTTTTCCATATTCATTTCCTCAAATTTCTGATACCGGTAATTGATAAAAACGTGGATTCCTGCAAAATAAAATTAGTGGAGTGGCTGATAGGTTGGAGAAATCCTAAGGGGAGAACACTGTTCACTGTCAACTCTCGTAATCCTTTGTGACGGATACCATGCTAGTGAGACTTTTGTCATGCTAGACACGTGCGGAGATCGAGATTTCCACCAGCACCCCGGCTGCATTTTGCCCTTCACACCCTTTCTAGTCGCTCCACCCCAACACTCGCCACTCCCAGGACTTCTTCCAATGTGGGGGTTCCCCAACCCCCCTGCAGTAGTCCAGCATTGGACATGCCATTATCACATTCCTGACTTCATCCATTTGATCCCTACACAATCCACAGCCCTCCACTCCCGTCTATCTCCCACCAGGTCCCTGTTCACCCCACACACTACCTTATCCCTGTGGACAATCAGCTCCCACGTTTGCTTCGGTCTCTCCCTGCCCCGGGTACTTCCAACCGTTTGCATTCCTGAAATGGGCCTAACGAGCTCCTCCTCCTCTCCTCATTATGTGTCCATATCACCTCAACCTACTCTCCCTCATTTTTTCCTCGATGTCCCCCACCCCCAGGCTACCTCTAATATACGGATTCCTAACCCTATCAGCTCTCGACACGCCGCTCATATACCGCAGCATTCACATCTCTGCTACTTGCATTCTGTTAAGGCGGCTCTTCCTCACTGCCTAGAGTGGCTGAGTTGCGTTGGACTCCAGTTCTCGTCAGATCGCTGAGGTTAAGCAACGCAAACCCAAGTTCGTACCAACATGGGTTGTTGGTAGCCAACGTTGGGTGCTGCTAATTTCCCCTCTCTTACATCCTCTACACCTTCCTCCTCACCCGCAAGCAGCCTCCTTAGGGTTCCGCCTACTATGCCTACTTGGCTTGGAGCGGTGAGTTGCGTTGGACACACCAGTTCTCGTCTGATCACTGAAGTTAAGCAACGCAAGCCCAGTTAGTACTGACATGGGTGGTCGCTCGGGAAAGATGGGTACTGCTAATACCCAATAATCGTCGCATTAGTGTAGTGTCTGTGCAGTCTATGCATTAGAACTATGCAGTGGACGGGTCTCTAATGACCATGTAGTTGATGGGACCTTAAACACCAACAAACCAAAGCCTACTTGGCTTACTCCCCAACCCATTAGTGTAGCATAGAATACCAACACTCTGATCCATATAGCACAGCGGGCGTAACCACTGCCCTGTAAAACTTCCCTTTCAACTTGATTGGGACCCATGATTGACTCCACTTGCCTGTCTCCACTTCAACCGTCCCCCAATGATTCTGTAGGTCACATCCGAGTCTTTCTCCCCATTGCTTTGAAACGTTGATCCTAAGTACTTTATCTTTTGCATCTTCGTCACCAGTTCGCCCCTAGAGAGCACGCCACCACTATTTTCCTATCCTCTCATTCCTACTACTAATGCCATATTTGATGATAGATTCGATACTGGTAAAATTGTACTGCAAGAATCGTGTCCGATTCCAGGAGACATGACGACGTCCAAATTAACTGCTATTCTTGCTAAAATGGGAGCCAAATTGGTATTGAAGATATTTCGATCTTTTTAACTACTTCTTAAGGCTTCCTCACACCCACGCGAACCAATCGCAGCCGCAGCGGAATTTTCGCCACAGGAACACGCACCGAACAGGAGCATGCGTTGCGACGCGGTGGATTCGCCTTGATATGCACACCAACGCGTCAGTTTAGTTCTTTTTTGACAAGCTTATTCTCATTAATTCTATTATTTTTTAGGTGAACGACATCTTGTTCTATCAGAATTCGAACAACGATGACGTTTAAAATCGTGCGTGCAGCGATTTTAACTAAATCGCTGCACTTTCACAACCGCCGGCGCGATGCATTCGCTTCGGTGTACACCTGACCATTGCTCTTCATGGGTAGCGTTTGATGCGAATAATTCGCCGCGAAACATCCGCGGCGACTGCGATTTATTCGCGTTGGTGTGAGGGAACCTTTAACTTCATGAAACTGAAATGTCATTGTATTCGTTTCCTGCAGCTCTTGGAAGCCTTAACAGATTTACCTGCCTTAATGGTAAAGAGTAGACCCCAGGATTTTTCACTTGTTACTAAAGGTAGTGTTCTAGAATAATATTTAATTAAATGCTCGCCGTGTTAGAGATTTCAAAATGCTGCATTTTCAAGCGCCGAAAATAAGTACAAGAAGAAGTATTATAAACTGGAGTAATCACTCGTGTCTAGAGATCGATAGGTTATACAGGGCCCTGAATGACTCTGTAAGACTGGCTGTGAGTTGAGTAGTTGTTTCTAGAATTGTTATTTTATCTCTGTGATTTTGAAACAGATGAAATTAATTACTTCGTGGCATGGTATTCAAGTTAAGCTCACTGCAATGCAGAGTTACGAAGAAACGTCCAAAATAGATATGATTGGGTTACTTCAGTTACAGCAGATTTCATCTTTGGACATACGGCCCGGTACCTGTGTCTTCCACAAACGAAGAAAACTACTCTGCATATCATGCAAAGTAAGTTATAGCGCATGTTCAATGAATTATCATCATAATCATCATCTTACCCCTCCCCCACCTGTGGCAGGGTCAGGTCTGTGGGTTCTAACCCTCTACTCACATCTATCCCCATCCAGTTCCCCAATCCACTTAGCATTCAGCCTTGTGCCTTGTGGACAAGCTCTTGAGCGATTGTATTGCCGTTGCACACACCAGTTCTCGTCTGATTACTGAAGTTAAACAACGCAACCCCAGCTAGTACTAACATGGGTGGCTGCTTGGGAAGACTCGGTACTGCTAATATTCAAAATCGTCGTAACAACGTAGTGTTTGTGCGGACTCTGCATTAGAACTATAAAGTGGACGGGGTTCTAATGACCATTGTAGTTGAAGGGCCCTTAAACACAAGCGAAACAAAATGGACAAGCTGCTCTCACGTCTGCCCCTAGTGTTTCCTAAAATCTGCATCCCTGTAATTTATGTTTTTAACTCTTCTCCTCGTCTTACCACATGCCCCCAACCAACCTCGATCGATGTTCCCCGTCTGGTGGAGCGGCGTATTGTGTTGGAAACAACAGTTCTCGTCCGATCACTGAAGTTAAGCAACGCGACCCCAGCTAGTATTGACACGGGTGGCTACTTGGGAAAATGGGTACCGCTAATACCCAAAAATCGTCGCATTATTGTCGTGTGTGTGCAGTCTCTGCGTTAGAACTACGAAGTGGACGGGGCTCTAATAACCTTGTAGTTGAAGGGCCCTAATACCCCAACGGACCAAACCCACCTCCTGGCTATCTCTAAGTTGTTGGTGTTTCAGGGCCCTTCAACTACAAGGTCATTAGAGCCCCGTCCACAGTGTAGTTCTTATGCAGAGACTGCAAAGACACTACACTAATGCGACGATTTTTGGGTATTAGCAGTACCCAGTTTTCCCAAGCGGCCACCCATGTCAGTACTAACTGGGGTTGCGTTGTTTAACTTCAGTGATCGGACGAGAACTGGTGTGTCCAACGCAATTCGCCGCTACCTCTAATGTGCTCATTTCCAATTTTTTTATTTTTTTTATTTTATTTATTTATTAATTACCTATAACCTATAATTATTTATTTTGTGTTCTCGCTTCTTCGCTTGTGTGAAATTAGTCTTTTGTAATTTTGTAGGATGGATGGGTTGCTTTTGGAAGTGTTATAGTAAAGGGGCATACTAACATGTCTGCCTTGGATTTCTATAATGGTTTTATGACGAAGGTGAAAAAGGAGGACCGCTATTTTGAATAACGTGTTTGATCCGCTGTTTATTAGCGCCTGTGTATTTGATGTCAATTCATATCAGAGCTGACGTTTTAAAATAAGTATTGAATGACATGAAGATTTACCTGGAATCAACCGGTATGGTTATTTACTTTTAAAATTGTTTTTGGAAATAAACAAGGAGCCTCGCAGGGCCTGTGAGAAATGCACTTTTTTTGTGACATGATTTTCGACAAGGTTAGTGTGGTATTTCACCTGTGGTCTGTATATCCTCTTCAAGAGTCCACGATGTGCTTTTGGGCCCGTGAAGGCTCGCGATTTGATAATTTGTGTCGTAGTTCCCTTGAATATTTACCTGTTCCTGGTTCAAATGCTTCATGACCAGGACTCGCAGACGAAGGACAGAAATATTCACAGATGACGCTGCTAAAATGTCAGTTTAACTGTCCCTTGCAAATTTTGGTGCTAGGCTATAAGCAGATTTTATGGAATTGTAGAAGAGGGGTCCAGTTTATATAAGGTTCTGGAAGTCTGCTACAACTTATTTGGAAAGTCCTTGGTAAACAAAAGGTTGAGAACCACACATAGTATGCCGTCGTTGCACAAAACCTCTGAAATCTGTTGTACTGCTGCACACCTCCAGTGAAATATTCGTGATGGCAACGTGACAATGTGGTGACCACAAATTGGTCACAACGTCTTTCTGGAATAACTGAACAACGTAAAAGAAACACCTAAACCACCTTCAATGACATTGAAACTAATTTCAATAATGGCCTTTGACTACAGAAAGAAAGGTTTAATGGAAACCTTTATTTCGATAATGTAAAAACTTGCACTGATAATTCTTATTAGTTCAGAACTATGGTTCAACCCTTTATGTACATGTCTTATGAAACTGCATCATTGTACTGACGTGATCCTAATGGCAAAACTGCTCAGGGTTTCCAAAGTTTTAAAAGTCCATCTTCGCTGTAAGTTGCAATTAAGTTTTGATGGGGATGATGGGCTATTCCGATGACATCCTTTTCGTGCACCTGAATGGTAATTAAACATTATGTAGGTACGTAACTTTGACATGAAATTGTTTCCAAAAGTATGCTTACTGTGAGGGTCCTTTCCAATTTTCCTGTCGTCGTACTGAAGCAGTAAAGCACCAGATCTTCTCCCACACAATAGACCCATTCACCTCGTGGTGAAACCGTACAGCAGATGAAGTCACCACCTTCTCTCTTTCCACTGGAAAAACTACGCACGATCTGTCGAAATATTTGGATAGACATACTTAAAAGTGATAAGTTGAATGTTTTTAGAGCTCGGCATGTCAAATACATGTCATACCTGGCCTTGCATATTCATAATGACCACCGTGTTGGATCGATTGCAAACCACGAAATGTTCTAAGTTTTTTGGCAGTGTATGTACGCTATTTACAGCAATGTCTCCACTACTAGTTCCACCGAGTGACTTGAACGTATTGACACATTCAGTTGTTTTAATATTCCAAATTTTAATCGTTCCATCAGAACTTGCACTAATTATATGATGCCCGTCTGCAGTAAATATGGCTTCATTGACAAAAGAAGTATGCCCTTTGAATTCCTTTAACACCTTTCCAGACTTAAGTCCGTGAATTCTACGACAAACATCAACAGTAGTTTAATATTTGGGTTTGGGATTTAACTGACATCGTTAAATGATATTTACCACCTTATTGCCTGATCAAATGACGTGCTTAATAACTGACTACTGTCCTTTGAAAACTGGAGACTTGTAATTCCTTTCGAATGTGCTCGTTCAAACCTCCTGAGGCACTGACCACTTAAGATTTTCCATACCTAAATAGAGGTAAGAGTTGTGAGCATATCAGTGCTTAAATTGAATGAAAACATTCGAATTACCTTAATTTTGCCGTCTTGACTTCCTGTAGCTAACATCTCGGAATCTCTGCTGAAGCACATGCACAAAACAGCATCGTCCATCATCATAAATGCATCTTGAGCCTGATATCTAAGGTCTTTACGTATTTTACCAGTGGTAAAATTCCAAACCTCAATGAAGCCATCTACACTTCCAGTTACTAAATACTGCCCATCAGGTGAGAATCCACTACATTCAATATGAGATTTTTGACCAAATTTTATCACTTTGGTCACTTGAGTGGGGTACTTTTCATCTTCTTGCTCTCTGATCGCAGCCTTACCCCTGAACAAATCGATGGATGTTCCTGAGTAAAATATTGCAAAGAGTTTTATTAACTTCTGTCACATACTGGCAACAAAGCATCATCATACCCTTATACCCATCATCAGACCCTGCGGCAGGGTCGGGTCTGCAGGTTCTAGCCCTCATCTCCCACCAGGTCCCTGTCCACCCCGCGCACTACCAGATCCTTACTGACAACCAAGCTCCCACATCACCTTTGGTCTCCCCCTGCCCTGGGTGCTTCCAAACACCTGCATTCCCGTAATGGACCTAACGAACTCTTCTTCCCCCTCTTCTCATTGCATGTCCACACCACCTCAATCTACTCTCCGTCATTTCTTCGGCAATGTTCCCCATCCCCAAGCCTCCTCTAATATACTCATTCCTAATTCTGTCAGCTCTCGACACCCCAAACATGCACCACAGCGTTCGCATTTCGACTACTTGCATCCTGTTTACGTGGCCCTCCCTCTCTGCCCAACACTGATCCATATAGCATAGCTGGCGTAACCACTACCCTGTAAAACTTCCCTTTCAAATGTATTGGGACCCTCCTATGACACAGAATCCAACTTCAACCATCCCCCATTGATTCCACGGGTGACATCCGAGTCTATCTCCCCAATGCTTTGAAGCGTTGATCCTAAGTACTTTACCTCTTGTCCTTACCTACCTGTCCTTCCCAATTGAAAGCTAAATTGGCAATAGAACCTCACGTAAATTTATTTTACCTGGTGGTAATAATCCTTGATGTTGCTGCCATTTCAAAGCTTGACCTAACAGTGCTAATAAACGTGAAGGTGGCACTACACTGACTTCTCCTGCTAGTGCTTGAGCAATTGCTGCCCGACGACGTTCTTTTGAGCTCCCATCGGGATACGCCTAAATCCACCAATATCATACACCTTAAAAGCCAAAAAACAATCGATTTGAAAGGAAAAAAAGGTAGCCACTTACCTCTCGTGAATCAAAATATGATCGCGCAAGTAAATTTTCTAAATGCACATAACGTTCTGGTTCTTGTTGTTTCATCATGATCATTGGATCAGTCTGTCGAAGTAAGGATCGTGCTGCTCCAAGTTCTCGAAGCTCGATTAATTCTAATACAACCTACAAAAAAATATTAACTCCTACATGGATTTATTCCATACGCCATTTAGCGTTAAATTCTTAACCATGCCATACCTGCTCATAAAGGTCTATTAGTTTTTTGTCTGGTAATTTTAACGACTGTATGGCTTTCAATACAGTGTCCCAATGCCCATTGTTGATATCTGCTACAAAACTATCGACACTATCGACAGTGTTCAAAGATATACTAGTCTCTTCCTTCGGAAATGATTAATACAAATGTGTTACGTTTCGTATTTAATGCTCTATAATTCATATATCAATTTGCAGAACTAATTACCTGAAGATTTTGCAGGGTCCTCAACAAATTGCTCTCTTTTAAATATTGTTGTATCAAACGAATGACACTGAAATGCAAAAATGTTGGATGCCTCGTTAGCGTAGTTCAAATTAACAACTCAATCTTCTCGTAGTGCCTTTAAACAGTACTTACTCTGCCGATTCAATTTCAATTGACATTTTTTCTCTCACAATTTAGACTCCTTTTGGCGATATACTACTAATCACGTTACTGAAAATCAAACAAAATCTTCAGCCATTGAATAATGAAACCGCCGCCATAAGTTGAAGCTCTATAATGCAAATGGCCGAAAGTGGAAGTAGGGACATTCACAAATAATGACGATCAAGGGAAAGTAAGTTTAAAGTTATGGCGGCTAGTATTTTTTTTATCGAATTGGAGAAAGCTTATGACAGTATCCCACGACAGGTAGTTTGGGAGGTATTACGAAAAATGGGGGTAGAAGAGGGGTTCGTTTGTTGGTGTTTTCGGGTCCTTCAACTACAAGGTCTTTAGAGCCCCGTCCACAGCATAGTTCTTATGCAGAGACTGCACAGACACTACACCAATTCGACGCTTCTTGCTTATTAGCAGTACCCAGTTTTCACAAGCGGTCACCCATGTCAGTATTAGCTGGGGTTGCGCTGATTAACTTCAGTGATCAGATGAGAACTGGTGTGCCCAACGCAATTCGCTGCTCTCTAGAAGAAGGGTGTATGATGGTTCCATAGCCAGGGTAAGGACACCTTGGGGAAATACAAGGACTTCCTAGCAGGACGCACTCTAGGGAGGTACAGTCCGGGGCGCCATTTTGGCTGTAAGTGTGAGAAAAACGAAAAAAAAAACTGCTGCTTCAACTTGCATTATATTGTTAAGGGGTTGGAATTTGTCTTTTTGTCAGGGGCGACGTAAGCGCTAGAGCGGACCCTGCTTCCCAGTGAAGATTAGGGTCCGCCAAGGTTCGGCACTAAGTCCATTTTTTTGTTTTGTTGTTTGTTTTAGGGCCCTTCAACTACAAGGTCATTAGAGCCCCGTCCACCGTGTAGTTCTGATGCAGACTACACTAATGCCACGATTTTTGGATTCTAGCGGTACCCAGTTTTCTCAAGTGGGCACCCACGTTAGGACTAACTGGGGTTGCGTTGTTGTTGTTGTTTATTGGTGTTTTAGGGCACTTCAACTACAAAGGTCATTACAGCACCCGTCCACAGCATAGTTCGTATGCAGAGACTGCACAGACACTACACTAATGCGACGATTTTTGGGTATTATCAGTACCCAGTTTTCCCAAGCGGGCGGGGTGCGGGCCACACCGTGTGACACCAGTCGCACCATGACAAATGGGGTGACTCCAGAGCAGACGGAGCGGCCGCTCAAGTCCGTTTTAATGGGTTTTATGAGCACATACGGTATTATGGCCTGGTATACCAAGAAGTTTCTTCCGGGGAGGTGACACCATCGTGTCACCGCACTGGGTGATGCCAACCCAAGCGACGCCTTTGTCTATAGCTTTCCATTCTGGTTATGGGCTAGCAGGGTCGTAACGAGGGCGTGGCGAAGAAGGCGGCCGCCACGGGCCTAATTGGGTTTGGGGCGCAAAATGTTTAAGTTTTTTGTCATTATTGGGTTACGGGCAAGCGAAAGTTTGACACTTGCCACAGGCGCTTCTAGCCCCGTTGCGGCACTGTGGGCGAGCTGCCGACGGTAGTAGGAGAATGGGTCCCTCAGTCCTCATACTAAACGATATTAGAGGTCCCATAGAAAAGGGAGGGCTAAAGATAAAGATGAAGAAGACAGAGTAGCTTTCAATTGGGAAGCACAGGAAAATAGTGGTGACGTGCTCTCTAGGGGCAAACTGTTGACGACGTTGCAAAAGGTACTTAGGATCAACGTTCCAAAGCAATGGGAAGATAGTCTCGGATGTGACACGCAAGACAGGCAAGTGGAGTCCATATTAGGTTTGCGGGTCGGAGGTAGCAAGTGGAGCAGTAGAAGTACAGTAGACCTAAATTTGGAAGTCGTTTATATAGTGATATATGGCAGCATGTGTGGGTGGACGGGTACATAATGAAATGGAGGGCAACAAGTCGTAGACCCAACCCTGCCAATGGCAGGATACGGAAAAGTATCCCTTTGTTGTCTGCAGAAAGAAAGGTATACCTTTGGCAACCGGGGAAGGGGAAGACCTAAGCAGACGTGGGAGGAGGTTCTACGAACGGAGATTGGGTGATCTGATTCGTTGGTGTTTTATGGCCCTTCAACTACAAGATCGTTAGGGCCCCATCCACTACATAGTTCTAGTGCACAGGCACAGACACTACACTAATGTGATGATGTTTGGGTATTAGCAGTACCCAGTTTTCACAAGCGGCCACTCATGTCAGTACTACCTAGGGCTGCGTTGCTTAACTTCAGTGATCAGACAAGAACTGGTGTGTCAAACGTAATTCGCCGCTCGGTGGACCAGGATGTAGTAGTACCCAGTTTTTCCAAGCGGCCACCCATGTCAGTACTAACTAGGGTTGCGTTGCTTGACTTCAGTGATCAGACGAGGACTTGTGTGCCCAACGCAATAAGCCAATCTCGAAATTGGGGGGGGGGGGGGGGGGGGGGGGGGGGGGATTGTGTGGGATAGGTGAGCATGTAGTAAGGGCAGTGGCGTAGCTTGGCGGGGGCGGAGGGTGTCCACCGTCCAAGGTATTGCATGACATAGCGTATTAAGAGTTGAAGCTTTGCCAGTATCTTATTACAAATTATATTCTACAGAAGTTAAAACTGGTCCTATTCATTGGGGGCCCCGGGTGGCTGCCCGGGCCGCCCACCTCAAAATCATCTGTGATTGCAGAAGAGTAATTGCCACAATTAATGAGGGAAATTTGATTGCTTTTCAGTATCTTCAAAATGATACTGTATTTCAAAATCATTTCCTGTCTAACCTGGTTTTAACCTCAGGAATTTGGAAATGCATCCTGATGTCGTCACTAGGCGCATATTTGTTTGGAGCACTTTGACCCCACGTTTCAGTCTAAGGAAAATGGCTCAGGTAATGGAGTATTTGAATATACAGTTTGAAAACGACAGGTAATATTTTATTTTAGAAATTCTAATTTGGATTTACAGGTAAAAATCAATGATGAGAAAAGTTGTATTGGGGAGGGGAGGATGGATAGTGGTACAATGCCGAAAAAATAAGATCTAAATTTAGGATCATATTTGGTGAAAGTGTTTCGAGAAGTTTCGTCTAGACATCAACGAGGAACCACACGAGTAACATCGCATGGAGATATTCCAGCAGAATTTGGACCATACTCGAAATTAACGACCAGACGATGATCACGGTAGTAATAAAATATTTTATTTAATTTTAAATCTATTCACCTTACACCCTTGTGTAGGGGTCATAGTGCATTTGGGTTTAATTATTTGGTCTCGAACTCATAACTTTTCAAGTTGTTTTCTGGTTAACATGTCTACTTTTTGGAACAATTATGTGACATTTTGGAATTAGATGTGAATATGCTAAATTGCAGAAGGAGGGGGGGGGGGCGGGCATTTCTGCCAAAAAGTTCGGTATGTATGTACTATAAGCTGATTGAAAAGTTTACTTTGTTCTGATTGGAAAGTGACCTTACTGGTGCAGAGGTTTGAAATCAATTTCTAGTTTCCAACTTTCCAATTAATGCCACCACCCTCTCTAACCCTTTAATCTAATTGTTTCCAAACTTATTCATGAAAGCGGTCCAGCAGAGAATTTGAATTTGGGAAGTTTCGAAATTGGGAAATCACATTTTTTGGTGGATTGCAGTGTGCAAACTGAGAGTGAAAATATTAGTTCATCGAACTGGTTAGTGCGAAGTGTTGCAGGCGATTTTTTTTTTTTTTTGCTTTTTTAGGGGTACTTGCGTTACTTCCTAAATATAGCCTATTGTTGATTCAAGTTTGGTAACTTATGACGTTTTCTATCCCGATGGAAGGCGACATGGGGGTTCTACCGTTGCCGGAAACAAGGCAGCCCACCGGGTCTTGTTGGTGTTTTAGGGTCCTTCAGCTACAGTGGTCATTAGAGCCTCATCCACTATGGTAAAGTACCCAAAATCCGTCCCCTGTCCTAAATCCGTCCCCCCTTTAACTTTCAAGGGGAGTGCTGTAGCCTTCAGAACAGCACATGAAAGCCTTCGGAACCATTCAGTTTACTACTGGCTCTGATGCAGTTGCTTTGTTCTGTTTTTAACTATTAAATTTTTCAAAAAATAGGTTTTGTGTAAGTTTACTAAATTGAGGAATCGAACCTTAAACAGTTCTATTGACACTTCCGGGTAATTTTTTTCATCATTTGGCAATTGATAATTAAAGATTACTCCTTAAATATTGTGTTCAAGTTGTCAGAACCATGTAGTTGTGGTTGTTTGAATTCTCAAATTCGTCCCCGGGACGGATTTAGGACCCTCATAATGTATTGCTTTTTTTTATGTTCTATAATTTCCCAACCCCTTAGACTAGTATAGATTCATATATGATCACGTGTTGACCTTTTTATAATGTGTTTACACTTCTATGCCTTATTATTATAATGTAGTAGAGCTGAAGTTCTATGAAGAATATCATTCCAAAATTGATATTAGGCTATCTTATTTAAACAGTGAATAACAAAGTTTTCTCCCAAGAAATTTATTATGAGAGATGTCAACTGTATTTTAATGAAATTTCCCATAAAAATAATTCAGTAGATGTTAGCTGGAAAGGGGGGACGGAATTGGGACACCTTTTTAGAAAAATCAAAATCTGCGTTCTTATAATTTTTAATTTTTTATGGTTTAGAAAGTTTTATTTAATAGCATCACACTAGCCATACAAGTAGGTAAGGAGTTGAGAAACTTAAATCAGTTTTTAAATTATTTTTCCTGTAAATAATTTTTTCATAATTGAAGATTTTGCTTAGGGGGACGATATTTGGGCACTTTACCATACATATTGTAGTTCCAATGCAGTCTGCACAGACACTACGCTGTTACCACGACTTTTGGGGTACAGTAAACCCTTGTTTATCCGTCCCCCCATTAACCATCCCACGGTTTAAACGTACCAATTGTTGTTAGAAGCGCCTCCTTGAAATATCCTCCTGATTTTCGGGTAAAAGTTCATCCAAATTTGTTTTTCTTTTTGTTCAAAATGTTTTAAAATTGTATACACGCATGCTGTATACGTTGGGTAGGCCGGCATCGTCCAATATTCGAGCGGGTTCCATTTGTTGGTTTGTTGGTGTTTAAGGTCCCGTCAACTACAAGGTCATTAGAGACCCGTCCACTGCATAGTTCTAGTGCATAGTCTGCACAGACACTACACTAATGCGACGATTATTGGGTATTAGCAGTACCCAGCTTTCCCGAGCGACCACCCATGTCAGTACTAACTGGGCTTGCGTTGCTTAACTTCAGTGATCAGACGAGAACTGGTGTGTCCAACGCAACTCGCCGCTCCCGAGCGGGTTCCAGACGCCTGACTGGGGCTCCCCATAGTCAGAGCAATCTCAGGAAGAAGAGGGGTTAATCGTAAATTAGGATGGGAACCTTACAGGAAAAATAGGATATGGTAGTGTATGGGTGGACGAGGACCTAGTGCAGTGGTGGCGAACCCTTTTTTAAAGACGGGTCACAATGAGACGAAAGAAAACCAAAAATTTGTCCGCCTGTCAGGTGCAAGCACTGTTTAATTTTATGAATAAAAGTATTATGAGTAATAATAAATAAATTAGTTCACTAAAGCAGCAAATAGAGAACATCATCATAATACCCTTACCCCGCCTGTGGCAGGGTCGGGTCTGCAGGTTCTAGCCCGCCAGGTCCCCGTCCACCTCGGACACTATGAGACGATAAATTAGATAGTATTCTCGTTCGAGTCACCTAAAATTGCATGGTGGGTCACAGGTTCGCCACCGCTGACCTAGTGGGAGTTAGGCAGGAGTGGAGGGCTAGAACCCGCATACTGTATGTGTGATTTCCAATAAAATAAAATATTTACATATAGTCATTTCCATAGACGTCAATCTTCAAATTTCTGAGGAGGGTACCATCTATCAGTGGTCCCCAAAATGTATAATTCTGGAGGGAAGCGCTCCCTTGGTCACTAATAGATTTACACCACGGCACATTTGACCTTTTATAGATTACATATTTAAATGCGCCCCAATATGAACCATTATCCATTCTTTTGTATTTTCCGCCCGGATTGAACTCCGGGCTCACTGCCCAACTTAGTAACCCTAAAATGCAAATGCAGCGGTACATAGCTGGGGTGTCCAGAGCAGATGGGAGAGGCAAATTGCGTTAGATAAACCAGTTCTCGTCTGACCACTGAAGTTAAGCAACCCAACCCCAGTTAGTACTGACAGAGTGGCCGCTTGGGAAAACTGGGTACCGGTAATATCCAAAAATAGTCGCATTAGTATAGTGTCTGGACAATCTCTGCATCAGAACTGCACAGTGGACGGGGCTCTAATGACCTTGTAGTTGAAGGGCCCTAAAACACCAACCAACAAACAAACAAACTCAGTGGACGGGTCTCTAATAACCTTGCAGTTGAAGGACCCTAAAACACCAACGAAACAAAAGGGGATCAGTGCCGTATTTACCACTGTGTAGGTGTGCTTACGCAAAGTGACCCATAGCCAAGGGGGCTTGGGTAAACTAACGAATGATGATCTAACAAGTAATATTTTAACTCCTCCTAAATGTCTGCTTGTGTAGACCTACAGGGCGTTACACAGAAATTACACAGGGCCTGAATCTGGTACTGACGAGGATGCAGGTGACTGGGGTCACTCGGAGTAGGAAAAGACCACAGCAGACCACGTGCAGCCAAGTTGCGTTGGACACACTAGTTCCCGTGAGATCACTGAAGTTAAGCAGTGCAAACCCAGGTCAATACCAACATGGATGGTTGGTAAAGAACGTTGGGTGCTTCAAATTAGCCGTCTCCTTCGTCCTTTCACCTACCTCCTCATCTCCCGTGGGCAGCCTCCTAAGGGTTCGTCCTGTTATGGCTGCCTGGCTTACTCTCCAACCCTTGAAACTAATCCAGAAATCCAGACGTGAGAGTACGGTGTACGTAAGTACATGGGTGTGTAGGGGTCGGCGATATGCGGGAGCGGAGGGCTCGAACCAGCACTGGTGGGACAAGTTTAGAACAAAACCGTATATCAAATTACACTAACACAACCAGAGAAACTGGAACATTTTCTGAATGTCCCCGATAGGAAGCCCTTTCTCTTTCTCTGGCGGACGAAGTTAGGGAGGCACGTAGGGATATGGTACTATGCGGGGGGGGTAGGGGGTAATCGAGCTGGTTGGAGATAAGCGGTATAAGGGTATGCGACAAGTGGTGATGTATCAGGATTCGATCCTCTGGTGCCTCGATTAATGTATGCATTGAAAATGTTGCGTGTAATTGCCACTAGATGACGCTTATTGATGTTGCGAATAGAACAGTGAAGTTGGCCATTTTTCAAGCGGCTCTTTGAACTGTTGCTTCTGCAAGAATGCTCTTCTTGGTCGATTCTGTGTTTTTCTTCGACTGACAAAACGAAACCTGTATCAAACTTAGTTTGTTGATAATTAAGATTCTTTTAACCTCCTTCCTTTTTCCAGTCCTCTAGAAAGTGAGGACAGAAAAATAAGCATTCCGCCCACTTCAAATAACTTCAGTTTCCCTATTGGCAGCTGTATACAGCAGACGTCATCTTCCAAACTTTTCCTTTCGGTATAGTATGGTTTGTTTTTTTCTTCTTCTAAATTTAGAGTGAGAAGACTGACAGTTGCCGATTGATGTGTTTCCCCCTTTTACTGACGAGGAAAGCATTGTCTCGTGATTCCAAAAAATACTGTAAATACAAAACTCTCACCGGGTCAATGGCTTCCACGTGATATGGAATATCATCATAGCTGACGTTGCAGAACATCATACCGATTTAATCTTGCATTTCAAGAATAAGCGTAAATTTCTCATTTAGTTCCTTTGTCAAGAAGTCATTTATACAAGGCCTCGGTAGTCCTTTTTTATTAGAAAGGTGAAATGCGCATATACGAAGGTTGGCATACTCCAAACTGTCGACACAGTGGCGGTTCTAGCATACGCGAGGCCCTGTGCATATTGAAAGTGCGAGGCCCTTTCCCAGGGCCGGCCTTCTCTATAAAGGGGCCCGGGTGCAAAAATCCTTTTGGGGCCCCAAAATATTTTTCCAAAAGTAAAAATATAAGGATTCAGAGTAAATGGACTCCTCTTAGATGCCCTCCTATCCCATTCTGAGATCCTTCCTAATTTTGGAAGGTATTACATTTTTGGATGATGCCATGTGTCCTAAATAGTCCATACCTTGGAACATTTTCAGTTGGACCTGTGTCATTATATTTTTTTATTACACTTCTGATTATTAAAAGTATTTTGGTTTTAACCTGTTTCAACCTGTAGCCCATTGAGGCTTGTAATGTGGCCAATGGTGCATCATTTCTAATTATGCATTATAGCCTACCTGCTATGTAACACCTAACGTTATCTTCACCCGTTTTGGTTTTGATAGCCTGTGGCTGGCAATCAGTTCATGGAGCAGCCGAGTGACCAATAACTCCAGAAAGGTTGTACAACCCTGGTGTAGTTCAATGTCAGGGTTGTTAGGGTACGTTAGGTAATGCTGCATTGGCAGGGCTGAATGAGGACGTTGCCCCTGCAATGACGTATTAAACTTTTAATATTAGCAATGATTTGGGCTCTGATGGGTACTGATGATGGGCCCCCCCTCAATCGTGGGGCCCGGGTGCAATGCACCCACTGCACCCCCTGGATGGCCGCCCCGCCCATTCCAAAAATTTGCAACTTGCATTTGCACATGCCCCCGTGCATTTGCACAGTTTGCACGTGCCTAAAACCGCCACTGTGTCGACAGGAGTAGGAGAATATTTGCAGACAATGAAGGGAAACTGGGGTGACTCCAGAGAACAAGTAGAGAAGGGCCTAAACGATGTTAGAGGGGACCATAGAAAAGGGAGGGCAGAAAAATAGTGGTGATGCACTCGCTAAGGGCAAACTGGTACGAATGTGCAAAAGGTGAAGTACTTAGGACATCCCAAAGTAATGGGGAGATAGACTAGGATGTGACCCATGGAATTCAATGGAGGATGGTTGAAGTGGAGAGACGGGAACGGCGAATTGCGTTGGACACACCAGTTCTCGTCTGATCACTGAAGTTCAGCAGCGCAACCCCAGATAGTACTGACATGGGTGGTCACTTGGAAAAACTGGGTACTAATACCCAAAAATCTTCGCATTAGTGTAGTGTCTGTACAGTCTCTGCATAAGAACTATGCTGTGGACGGGAGCTCTAATGACCTTGTAGTTGAAGGGCTCTAAAACACCAACAAGCAAACTTGAAGTGGAGACAGGCATGTAAAGTCCTGTGTTATAGGGGGGGGGCACCAATCAAGTTGAGTGGGAATTTTTCAGGGCAGTGGTTAGGCCCGTTATGCATGCTATTTAGATCAGTGTTGGTCAGTGAGGAAGAGCTATGGTACTCGAATGCAAGTAGCAGAGATGTGAATGCTGCGGTATATGAGTGGGGTGTGGAGAGCTGATAGTTAGGAGTGAGTATATTAGAGCAGTGTTTTCCAACCAGGGTTCCACGGAACATAAGGGTTCCTCGAGGTCCGCCCAAGGGTTCCGCCAATGGCAAGGTAAAATATAAAAATAACAATGAAAACACAAGAAACGAAAAGACTTTTGTCTGTCGAAGATGAACATGCTTATGCTAACACACACACCTGTATCAATTAATGTTTTTTTCTGTCACTATATGGGGTTCCGCGAAAGGTCTAAATGTTCCAAAGGGTTCCGTTTCAATAAAAAGGTTTAAAAACACTGATATTAGAGGTAGCCTGGGGATGGAGGCATCGCGGAAAAAAATGAGGGGAAGTAGGTTGAGGTGGTATGGACACATAATGCGAAGAGAGGAAGAGGAACTCGTTAGGTCCAATTCAGGAATGCAGGTAGTTGGAAGCACCCGGGGCAGGGGGAGACCAAAGCGGGATATGGTAGTGTGTGGGGTGGATGATGACCTGGTTAAATGATCATAAATCCTTATTCATGAAATGAACATGACAAACCTAATAAGGAATAAACAATAGTTACTACAGAAGGAACTTTACTATTGTTTGTTTGTGTTTAAGGTCCCGTCAACTACAAGGTCATTAGAGGCCCGTCCACTGCATAGTTCTAATGCATAGACTGCAGAGACACTACACTAATGCGACGATTATTGGGTATTAGCAGTACCCAGCTTTCCCGAGCGACCACCCATGTCAGTACTAACTGGGCTTGCGTTAGGAACTTTACTATATAGGACTGTTTATATTGTAGATATACTGCAGGTTAAAAACAGTGCCAAATTTAGATATTGAGGCCCTAGGCTATTTCAATTTTGAGGCGCATTTCAATGCCCTTTTGAGGTCCTATTCTTAAGGATTGAAGCCCGCTAAATGTTGAGGCCCTAGGCTTCAGCCTACTTAGCCTAGTGGTAAATGCAGCACTGGTTGAATATATAAAATATTATTTATACTTACCACAGAATTTTTTGATGGTACAAAATTCCTTTTAGGAATTGCTTTAATCCACTTTTTTCTTAATTCATTGACACGGGGATATTTAAACATGTGGGCTTTCTTTTCTTTGTTGTAATTCCCTTTACATTTTGGCACACAACACTTCAAAACTGATCGATCCAATCATCAGATTATGCTAAAAAGCTGCTGTATATGCTATATAAAGCATTGGCCCTTTTGTGATGACGGCACAAACTATGCCACGTGGCTATGAGGCCTTGTATTTTAGGAGGTGTTGGTATTCACTTTTTATGCCAGCATTTTTCAAAATGTTTCCTATCGCAGGAAGAAGATCTCAATCAGTGGTGCGACAGGTAGCATGCTCAATTTACTGTGCCTGTAGTTCCAAGTTCCATGAGGACGCCACAGCCATACATGAATAGGATTAGCTATTGCTCTGAATGGCCATCCTTATCTGTAGTAACATTATTTATTTTGTTCACATCCATAAGCATAGACCACACACTACATTACATTGACATCAGTTTGAGATACAGCACTTTTGTACAGCATACAGCATTGATCATACAGCACTTTTGTAAAGTGGCGGCAGCTTGTTAGACATTTACATTGAGAGCAGAAGAACACTCCTGAACGAATCTTGTATGGCAGAGTGTTCCAAAGAAGAAAACAGTTATATGGAAAGAATTTTCTTTGGATGTCAGAAGACAGAGAAAGAACAAACTTGAAACGCTGGGGTTCCCTGACATCAAAAAAGGCCCGAAACAAGTTAGAGATATACTGTAATGACAGGGGTGCTTTACACATCGAAGAGCATTTGCAATAATAACAAGGTTACAACTTGTCCAAAACCATCACATTCCCTTTCTGTGTTTGAGTTGGAAGCACATGTTTTGGATCCATTGCTGCTTTATCTTTCAGTCTTACCTTAATGCAACGTGGTGGGGTAAAAATCGGAAGTTTGCTGTCAGTCAGAAGACCATTCTCTCCACTGCCAATTTGGCCTATCAGCGCTGCCTACAGTGTGTTAAATTGGGATTAGAATCAGAGAAAATTACTGTTTGGCAGGATTCCACAGGCTTATTGTGGTACCCTAAT
This sequence comes from Trigoniulus corallinus, assembly GCA_013389805.1. NCBI lineage: Eukaryota > Metazoa > Arthropoda > Diplopoda > Spirobolida > Trigoniulidae > Trigoniulus > Trigoniulus corallinus. Next base: position 22,365,042 of record JAAFCE010004209.1, on the reverse strand, counting down.
GCAAACTCTAGACGTTTTCTCCCCATTCCCCTCAGTCCCTGTAAACCAGCACTTTGGAACTCGTTCTGTATAGTTGGAGGAGTACGTGCTATGTGCGATGTTGTTGCGACCTCGTGGTGCGTTGGACGCACTAGCTGCCTTTTGATCACTGGAGTTAAGCAACGCAAACCCAGATAGTATTAAAATGAGTGATCGCTTGGGAACACTGGGTACTGCTGATACCCACATTGTCGTAGCAGCATAGCCAGTGGAGCACGTGACGTGTATTTAAAGCTGCATTGGCTACACACCTTCTGGCTCTAGTGTCAACTTACTTGAGCAGGTCCCGCCCTAGCATTTATGCCGCCCCGGAGAAAAGAAAACAAATTACAGTCCTGGACAAAAAAAAAGACAAATTGCCACCCCTAACAACAAGAAATTTAAGCCCATGTGACGAATTCCTGAAACTTTGTTGTTTTACATCACCGGGTCGGTGCCCCATGATTTGTTGACCTTGTATTTTAGTTTCTTTTGGCAAGTTTAGACCTCTACCGGGGCGGAATTTCAAGGGGATATAAGGATTCCACTTTTCAACTTACCACCCTGGACAAGTGTCCGGTTTGCCTAGAGCGGGCCATGACTTGGGCATTCAGGTCTGTGTTTATTTTCAACACTAACACCACCAGTTTTCTCAAACTTTCTCGCTGTACACACCTGTTGGACACACCAGTTCTCGTCTGATCACCACAGTTAGTACTAACATAGGTGTCCTCTTGGGAAAACTGGGTACCACTAATACTCAAAATTCGTCCGTGTCTGTATTCTGTACAGTCTCTGCAATCTATCACCACCTCACCCATGTTTTTGATCACCTAATAACATTCCTTCAACTCGAAATTTCGTGAGGTTTCTTTTGTGGCAGTGGTTGTCGCCATTAAGAAGACGTGTCTCTGTGGAGCAGTGCGTAGCACGATCGGTAACTGCGTCAGTAGTTCTAAGGGCGATAGTGGACCGAGGTGGGTTGACTTGATTTGGGCGATAGAGGCAGGCCCCAAGTGCGCCTTCCTTTGGATTAAAGTAAAACTAAGGTCCTGCGTGATGTGCGATGACATTTTCACATAAAAGAACCCTTTCTACTATGCAACGGGTAGAGGAGGCAAAACTCCCAGGTGTAGGAGCTTGCTCCTAGCGTCGATGGAGTGCCACAGCGAATAGTGGACCGACGATAAATAAACGTAGGGGCTGCAGCTTTGGTCGGCTGTGGAAAAAAAGTTCAATGTATCACCCTTGTGTCCATTCAGAGAGGCAGGATGGGTTACCCACCCTGCCATAGGAGTGTAATGGGTTAGGAGTTGCGTTACATATTTTCTAATTTGTACATCCCTTATATCCTCGAAGTATTTTCATGGGAAGACTTGGTTGAATTGCACGTTTACGTTGGCCCACCCTTCCGGTCCTGACGTTGAGAATTACAATCTTAGACCATGCATAATGTACTTTACTAATGATCACTTATGCCTATGTATACAATTATTGTTCCACTAAAGCGCATCAGACACCTTGCGGGTTGTCAGATGGTTCCGGCTTGAGCGGGCGTACCTCTCCCTTGGTTAACTGCACGTTAATTGTTTGGGGTAAATGAGCAGATAAAGAGCTAATTTGGCTCCATTTTCCACCTCCATGGTTCAATCCCCGTTTGTCTGACGTGAAAGTCTCCACGTTGAATAAGAAACTGCTCAAGATGCCCAAAATAGATGGTCACTGATAACTGTTATACCTACACAATACGTAGACCGTGGACATGAAAGAGGGAATGCAGAACGGAGGTCACTGAAGTGCAAAGTCGAAAATTTGTGATTCAAAGGTCAGAGAAATTTATTTTCGTATCTATTAATTAATGATGGTTTGTTTGATTTTTTGCTTTTCCTTTTGTAATGGTGGTTCAACTACCCTTAAATAAATAATCATTGTGTAGTAGTGTGGAGATCAGTAAACTCTACAAAGGGCGGGGGTCGGGGGGGGGGGGGGGGGAGTAGTTTTCAAGGGCATGTGGGGTAAACTGTAGATTCTGAAGTGCCCCTTATATCTCATCTTTATTTAATTAGCCAAATAATGATCAGCGCACATGTACTGTCTTTAATTTAAATACCAAGTTGTCGCCATGATGGGAGTCTTATACTGTACGTTATTTGGTGATCATTTGATCCACAGTCAAGAGGGTATTTTAATCCGGTTTTTATTTCACGTGGAACAGTAGATAAACATTCCTGGAATGGTACAATAAAAAATGAACTGCATTTTGATGCCGAGGTTCAGAAATATGATACTTCAACCAAGAGTAGGTCGACTTTCTGTGCAAAATTTACAGTATATTCAGACGAGATACTTTGCCCACCTGTCAAAAGCGAAATACTGTAGGATGGTGAAATGGAAAGAATTTTGAAGATTTTACATTCCATGCCCAGACGACTGCAGGAAGCAAATCAACTCCTAACCCATTTCCTGCCTATGGCAGGAAATCTTGTCCCTCTTATACCCATCTTGTCCCTATCTTGTCCCTCTGAATGGAGACAGGGATATATATTGGTCATAGTTTTTTCTGCAGCCGGTTGCCGGCCAAAGTTGTACCCCTACACCTATTGAGTTTTCTTAGCGTTTTTGGCTGACGCACGCTACGTTAAAGCAGATGCCAATTCAAGTGCAAACACTGCGCGCAGTTACGTTAAGGTACGTTTCAATGCACGCATCGCCAATTCTACGTCGGACGCACGCTAAACCGTTAACGAAAAATAAATGGCTGACGTCATCAGTCAATAGGTGGCGCTCGTGTATCAGCCATTACGTTTTAAGTTTTACTAAACGTTACAATGAGCGAAATCTTTTAAGCTACGTATCGCGCTACGTAGTGAAGAATACGAAAATTGCTGTTCAAAAAAGCTACGTAGCAACTTCGTAGCGTAGGGATCGAATTCTATTAAAACTGTAGCCAAAACTTCGTAGTGCAGTTGTAGTGCTACAAACGCTACACCTTTTCGAGTAGGATTCTTTGCGTAGTGCAACATGGCGGCCTCCACGGAAGATATTGCAATGAATATGGTGGACTGCAATACTTATTGACAGTACCCAAAAATGAAGCGGAACAAATAAAAAATTGTATAGTTTTTAATTAAAGAATTAATTTCATTTTAAGAACATTAAGAACATCTTCATCATACCCTTATCCCGCCTGTGGCAGGGTCGGGTCTGAGGGTCCACTGAACATACTCTGACTGGGGCTGGGGTCACCCCAGCCAGGCGTCTGGAACCAGTAGGAGTATTGACAAAGTTTGTCTGTGGGGGTGCCAACATTAAGAACATAATATTTTATTAAAGGAATTGAAATAGTTTAGTCCTCTTAAGTGCGTTATATGGCAACATGGAAGCCTGCATGGAAGCCTCCATTTTTGTAGCGCTACACATGTCGTTCAAATAGCTGCTACTGGTAGTGCGCTACATGAATTTTCATGACGTCACCGTATGCACTACGTATGCGACGCTACAAGTATTTCCGTAGCTTAAAAGATTTCGCTCAATAGTAGTGAGTTTTCTTGTAGCGTTTCTTTTGCTGACGCACGCTACGTTAAGCAGATGACAGTTAGACAACGCATGTGCAACTACTGCACGCAGTAACGTTACATTAGGTTTCGACGCACGCATTGTGAATTTAGCATCAGGTGCATGCTAATTACGTTAGAGTACAGATGGAAATGGTGGACACCCCAATAGTTGCAAAAAGAGTTCACTTCACTCCAAATATGAATATAGTTATGTTAAATGAAGTGCTCCATCATAACCCAAGATTTGAAAATAATAAATGGGATTTGGTGGCCAAAAAAATGTTGATGTGGTAATGTTGGTTGAATGAAATGCATTGCTATGGCCAGTTCAATGTCTTCCACTGGCAAATCATTAATTAATCGAAAAATTATAATTTCCTCCATTTCTAATTAAACTTCAGACTCGTCTCTCCATCGGTTATATTTTAGTATGCTTATTTTATACCATGAGTCGCTAGGGGCGCTCCTGTATCGGCCATTACGTTTAGGACCGTTAAAGAAAATTGTTTTTTCCTTGAAAACGATCTGTTGGTCACGTGGTCTGCTATCGTCTTTGCATGCATCCATTGACGCTGCAAGAAAACTCCCTAGTTTTTCCTGACTGATGCATCTGTCAGTCACGAGGTCTGCGTACGTCTTTGCGTGCATCCGTTGATGCTGCAAGAAAACTCCCTATTGAGCAAAGAAAGGAGACCCTACATAGGCAGATAGGCAACGTTTCATAGTTTTCAGTTTAATCCAGTATAGTCAAACTCTGATATAAGAGACGCCTTGGGAAATCCAAAATAGTCTCTTATATCAGAGTTTCTCTTATATCCAGGCCATGTAAAAAGATGACCATATTTCACAATATGGTATACATTTCTAAGTACAGTACTGTAATTCTCAATTTTAATGTTCATTATGCTTCATAACATTCCAAAACAGATTCAAAAATCCAGATTTAAAAACTATACAGTATCATCATCATACCCTTAACCCACCTGTGGCAGGATTGGGTCTGCAGTTTCACTACATGTTCTGACTGAGGGCACCCCAGGCAGGCGTCTCAAGCCCACAGGAATATTAGCTGGGAAGTGTGTGGTGGGGGTGCATCACATTATACAACCAAAATAGAAATTTGGCATGTAAATTAATGTGTTGTTCATTATAATAGTGCATGGTGTCCGACCTATTGCACAATAACAATGCACAACAGGGATATTCTAGACTGCATGCAGATTAAAAACTATACAGTATATTACAGTATACTGGTATTTATCCATAGGGATATGGTTAGTTTGGTTGGTTGGCGTTTTAGGGCCCTTCAACTAAAAGGTCATTCAACCCCATCCACTGCATAGGTCTATTGCAGAGACTGCATAAACACTACCCTAATGTGCTGATTTTTGTGTATTAGTGGTACCCAGTTTTTCAAAGCAGTCGCCTGCACCAGTACTAGCTGGAACTGTGTTGCTTTACTTCAGTGATCAGACAAGAAATGGTGTGTCCAACACAATATGCCACTATAGGGATATGGTGGTGTATGGGGTGGACAGGGATCCTGTGGAAGATTGATGGTAAATGGTTGCAGGTGGGATAAAGGTGTTATGATGATGACTATATATTAAAAAAATCATTGGAAGAAATCTTTGATTTTTGCATTGAACCTGCTTCTTTAAAGATTTGCTTTCCACCATATGCTCCACATCATAAAATGCCTGTGCAGGACGTCATCTGTCTGCCTTGCATAACGTACACTGTTCAGCATGGATCACTCAGTCTCATTATTCTCTTGTATCAGAGTGAAAAATCAAAATTGCAAAAATGTTCTTTCTCATACAGGCGAGTTTCTCTTTTATCCAAGTCTCTTATAACCATGTACATTAACATGTAAAGCATAGGACATGCAGATCGGACTTCAAAATGGCTCCATTATAACAATATTCTCTTTTATCCGAGTCTCTTATAAGTAAGTTGGACTGTATTCCCTTACATTCAAGGATAACGTGTGTGTGTTATAAACATAACCTATTACCCTTTAATGTGTTCCTGCTTTACTAGGGAGTTTTGTATTCCCATTACGGGAATAGAAAATACAGTATTGAATACGGGAAAATTGCAATTCGGTAGAAAACCTAAAAAGAGTTTTAGTTTTGCATTATGCATAGTGGGGCACGCACAGTGGCGGCACCTACTGGTGAAGGTCCCCAAATCTATCACCGCCATTTTTTTATACAAGAATGTGGCACGTGCATGCACGAGAAATTCCCTTATCTGGTTTGCATACAACGTGAACGAAGCCCTGTTCACATAGCTCCAGGAAGAAAAAAAACGCTTACTTTTTGTGACGCATGTGCAGATGCATTTTCGTCTGCTAACATGCGTTACAGTAAGCGGTTGACGGCAACACAAAACTCTCTATTGTGAACTTCTAATTATTTCCGGTGCTCTATGGTCTCCCTTACACCCATTCCATTTCATTAACCAATTCTTCTCTGCCTCCTCTGTGGTTCGGTAGACTCGCCTATTTTTATTCCTTCCCTGCGCTTCCAGTTTCCAGCCATGGTTTTTAAATCCTGGCACTCTCTTCCATACTGCATTCGTACTTCAGTCTTTAGTTGTTCCAATCACGTGTGGATCCAGGGTAGGGTTTGTTGGGGTTGCAACCCCCCCCCATGGGCATATAAACTGATGTGCATAATATATGCGAGCTTTAGCTCACCCCCCCCCCCCCCCCCGTGACGAAAATCCTGGATCCGCCACTGGTTCCAAATATAGGTGTCGTATAAACTGCGTTCATTTTAAGAGACAAATTCTCAGTCATTTTTGTCATGTAACTCGATTTGATTTTATTTTCCTAATTTGTACTTTGTGTGTGTTAACAAATAATAATAATTACCATTCCATTGTGGCTTTCAAGGAAGGGCCAAAGGTGTAGGAGCTCGCCCCCCCCCTGACATCGGTGAAATAATTCCCCAACCAACAGCAGACTGACGATAATTAAACATAGGGATTGCAACGTTGGTCAGCAGCCGGCTGCTGAAAAACTGTCCAATATATTGCCCTGGTGCCCATTCAGACGAATAAGATGGGTGCCCGACCTTGCCGTAGGCGGGCCAAGGGTTAGAAATTGCGTCCATTCAGAGAGGCAAGATGGGTACCCGACCCTCCCGTAGGCGGGAAAAAGCGTTAGGAGTTGCTTTGAAGTGCAAAGTTAAATATACAGTACCTGTAGGTAGGTAAAATTGTGTTATCAGTGAACTAAATTACCGCTCGAAAGACAAAGGGCCTTGGTTGGCAACTGGCTGCTTAAGCATGTCGTTCAAAATACAGTCCGTGTGTTTCAAATTCAGATGTGATAGTGGTACTCGACCCTGCCATAAGCCGAAAAGGGGTTGGTGATGATGAGATTCCAAAACGCTATTAGTTTAGCATTCATTAGTTGTTGGATTGCTTTGAAGTACGTGAGTGAGTCGCATAGTGACGAGGGTAACATGAGGTGCTCCCATATGGCCAAGCAAGTCAAAAAGTGATTGTATAATTGGGATGGTCCATAAGCGGAACGTGTGTAATGTCTACTCTCAAAATTACTCATCAGTTGATTCAGTAGTCCTCCGTTCTCTTATAACAAGTATGGAATCTCTGGAATGTAGAAGCGGAAATGCTTCTAGAGTGTCGAAAAAAATCACCTCCGTTTAGCACCGGATTTGAGCTTGTTTATTTTAATGATAGGCTATGTGCCTACCAAACCGTAAAAGTATTTGTTCTAGGTAAGAACGCTGATTGCTCTTAATGTAGTTGTAAAAACTGTTTGCTGCAACATTTCACATTCCTTTTCTAGCACTGAAAGGGCAGGTGCAGGTGGCTTGACCAGTGCCAGCAGTTGATTGGTAATTAAAATGCACTTCCAAGAAAGGTCGAGAGTTTAATCCACGTTTAAGGTTTTTTTCCTATGGAAAAAACCCTTCAACTACAAGGTCATTAGAGCCCAGTCCACTGCGTAGTTCTATGCAGAGACTACACAGACATACTAGCTGTGGTTGCGTTGCTTAACTTCAGTGATAAGGCGAGAACTGGTGTGTCCAACGGAATAAGCCGCCCACTGGACACGACGGACAACAGACACTTCAGTAATGCGACGATTTTTGGGTATTAGTGGTACCCAGTTTTTGTAAGCGACCACCCATGTTTGTACTAACTGCGGTTGCGTTGCTTAACTTAAGTGATCAGACAAGAACTGGTGGGTCCAACACAATAACCCGCACCCTGCACCATTTTGTAAGACACTCAGATGACGCCTTGGGTCATCTTACCTGTTTCGTTGGAGTTTTAGGACCCTTCAACTATAATGGTCATTAGAGCCCCGTCCACTGCGTAGTTCTAATGCAGAGTCTCCACAGACACTACGCTACGACGACGATTTGGGGAGTAGCAGTACCCAGTGTTTCCTAGCGGTCACCCATGCCAGTACCATCCGGGATTGCTTTGCTTAACTTCAGTTAGTACTAACATGGGTGGCCGCTTGGGAAAACTGGGTACTGCCAACACCCAAAAATCGTCGCATTAGCGTTGTGTCTGTGCAGTCTCTGCATAAGACTCTAATGACCTTGTAGTTGCAGGGCCCTAAAACACCGACAAACGAACAACGAAAACTGGCGTTTCCAACCCAGTGCAGCCGTTCCCTGCTTGGGTCACGCTTCATCCGCAGTCGTAAGGGGGCTCAACTGGATGCGTCTTAGGAAATTACAGGAACTTTGGGTTGAAAGTATCCTTAGTTCTCAATCAAAAGTAACTACTAATCCATTTCCCATCTCTGGTAGGGTTCCCATGTGGTAAAGGTTCTTTTCCGTGCAGGAGCCGTGAAACACACCACATGGAGCGGGAGCAATGCTTACAGAAGGTGCACTCGGTTGCCTCCCTCTATCCACAAACCGCCTTAATGAAAGCAAGGCAAATACTAACCCTTTTCCGCCTATAGCAGGATCGGGTACCCGTCTTTGTCCCTCTGGATGGACTCATGAGCGATCTGTGGGACGGTATTTTAGCGCAACCCCCATGCTTGTTTGTCAGCCTACTAGAGAGGGTTCTTTTACGTGGAAATAACATTGTGTTCCACCGGGGCCGCAATTTCAGTTCTCACCCGACGGAAGGCGCACTCGTGCTCTCCCTCCCTTTCCCTTGCCCTAGAGAAGCCAAACCACCAGGATCCGGTATGGAATCTAAATTTCTTTGATCAAAAGCAGCTCCTAACCCTTTTCCCGCCTGTGGTAGGGCGGGGTACGCATCTTATCCCTCTGAATGGTCACAAGAACGATGTGTAGGACTTTTTCCGCAGCCCGTTGCCAAGCAAAGCTGCAACCCCTATGCTTATTTATCGTCGGTCGACTGTTCGGTGGGGAATTTCACCGACGCCAGAGGGCGAGCTCCTGCCCCTGGAAATTTTGCCTCACCTACTCGTTGCATAGTAGAGAGGGTTCTTTTACTTGCAAATGCCATCGTACACTGCAGGGGACCTCTGTTTCATTTCTCATCCGAAAGAAGGCGCACTCAGGGCCCCTCTCTCGCCCGAAAGAAGGCAAGGCACTTCGGTCCAGGATCGAACCTAAAACTAGTGACGTAGTTACCGAGCGTGCTACCCACTGCATCACTGAGGAGGGTTTAAATCTCCTAGATCCAGTAATTAAATCCATCAAATAATCTTTTCAACGCTTGATCCCCATTCGTTCACTTGGCTATCGTTATTTCAGTGGACCAGCCTGGTTTTCCTCGGGAGCATTGTCCTTCCACCCACGCTAAGGTGTGCGAACTCCTTTACCTGGAAAGTTTGCCGATCTACTCGCTGCATAGTAGAAAGGGTTCTTTCATTTGCGAACGATGTCGTGCACACCAGATGGGGGTCCACGGCTTTACTTTTGATCTAACGGAATTCACACACGGGATCTCTGTCGTGTGAAGAAACCAACCCACTTCAGTGCAGTGCCGACCCCCTCCAACAGAGAAGCAATAAATCGAATGTCTCGAAGCCGTCTGCTTGTGAAGATGTATCGCAGAATCAACAGTCTGGATATGGTTCCACAAATATTTGGCATAGATAGCGTTTGCTACTATCCACTGGTTAGTCTTTTTTTTCTCAGGGATGGTTTGAACCTATCCTGTTCTGGATATTTGGTAACTGCTGTTATCACAGTGCCAGGACTAGAATCTAGAGCCTGAAAATCCCAAACGAGTGCCCATCCTTACTTTTGGAATAATGCTGCATAGTTGTGGAAACATCAAAGAGGCACCCCGCTCATCCTGTTATGGGGCCTGCCTAAATTGCCGACTCTGTAGGTCCCGATAACAAAATTCTATGTACGGACGTGTAAATACAAGTGATAACGACTAACAGGAAATACAGTATCTTGTCAGCTTTTATTTTGGGTTTGGCCTTTTGATAGCTGTCTGATTCGGCAACATTTTTTCATTCAATCACTTTTGGCTTATATGGCTCATAATCTGAAAAAGCCCTGCTCTGCCATAGTTGCGTTGAACGGCCACACCAGTTTTTGACTGTTCACTGAAGTTAAGCTACGTAACCTCAGCTATAGTACTGACATGGATGGTCGCCTGGGAAAACTGGGTTCCGCTAACGCCCAAATCATCGTAACAACGTAGTGTCTGCGGAGACTGTATTAGAATTACGTAATGGATGAGACTCTAATCAGGGAAGCAGGTGGTTGGAAGCACCCGGGACATGACACCAAAGCAGACGTGTTAGCAGATGGTCTGTAACGGTTTGGTAGCGTGTGGGGCGGAATAAGGGTATAATGATGAGGAACTATGGTTTAGTACTTGCCATTCACCAGGACAAGTTTTATCCTTACTGCATTTAACGTGGCCCACATAATCTTAAACAATTTTACTGGTAGTCATCGCCTTACGACCACAATTGCTTCCAACAGACCAGTCGTAACACGATTTGGTCGCAAGTTGAGTAGGCTATGTATACAGTACTGTATTGTGAAATCATCATCATCACACCCTTCTCCAGCCCGTGACTGGGTCGTGTCTGCGGGTTCCAATCCTCCACCCCCGCCTATCTCCAACCAGGCCCCCATCCACCCTGCACACAACCATGTCCTTTTGTACCACCTGTTCTCACGTCCGCTTTGGTCTTCTCCCATTGCTGCTCCCGACTACCTGCAGTCCCACGATGGTCCTAATTAGTTCCTCCTCTCCTTCTCATCACGTCCACATACCACCTCAACCTACCCTCCCTTATCCACCCCCAGACTACCTGTAACATGGTAATTTCGGATCCAATTAGCTCGCGACACCCCACTCATGAAGCACAGCATTCGTATCTCGGCCACCTGCATTCTCCTTTCATGGTCCTTCCTCAAGGCCCAACACTATGAGCCATATAGCATAGCTATGTTGTCGTCTTGCAGGTCCTCTTTAGATTCTGCAAGCTTTTCCACGTCATTGGCAAATATCAAGCACTGAGGGGCCCATTACCCTACTCCTTTCAGCAGCTAATCCATGACTAGAGTGAATAAGCATGGGCCAAGTGTTGGCCCTTGATGCACATCCACCTGCACCTTGAAGCTTCAAATACTGTACAGTTGGGTCTCTTTTTATGCGGTTTCTTTTCATGCGATTTCCAAGTTATGCGGTTTGCATTTCCTTAAAACAAATTTCGCCAAATATGCATACTGTATGCTTTTTCAGGAAGTATAGTCAGTCTAAGGCCCATGACACTGACAAAATCCACAAACCATTGTATTAGCCAGTCAAAGAAGTCTTAGTCTGTCAGAAATTAACATACATAATAGGGGGTTCCGCACTTGTACATGACAACAATCATACCATTATCATCATACCCTTATCGTGACTGTGGCAGGGTCGGGTCTGCAGTTCCACTGAACATGCTATAAAATTAAAACTTATTTTGGAGGTGATTTGAACATTTTTAACCATGATGAGATAGAAGAACTGCTGATGGATGTTGTCTTAAAATGTTTGTGAAAATGTATTGTCTATATCAAAGAGATCTATTGCAAAGACAGTTATTTCTGATGATGAAAGTGATTTACAAACAGTTTGCAGATGGTGTATACATAGCCTTACCAGATAGACAATTGAAATGAAATACAATTTCATTTAAGGTTCATATAAATCTTTTTCAGCTTCCCAAAGAAATTTATTCAGAAATCTATTTTCTTTAACATCAACAAACTTTTTTTATGCGGTTGTACATTTATTTTAATTTCTTATTTCCGAGTTATGCAAATTTTAAAAATTATGGAACGTATCCCTCATTTTTCCATAGACTTAAGCCTAGTTCCCTGGCACGCTACACCGACGAGAATAGCACTTGAGCAGACAGTATAATTATGACGTAAACCACAGGAGCTAACAGAAATTCTGCCTGGTTTGATTCCCTGGCATGAGCGAATTCATGTAAGCGATTAATAGTTTTCAATATGAACGTTTGGTGGCGCCAAAACCGAAAAAATAAATAAACCAATGAAAAATAAACAGAAGACTATTTAAAATTTCAAACAGCCAATCAAATTCGAGCAACGCATTCCATCAACAAATGCAGTTAACTAATGCCTAGTTCCATATCACCACACTTCAACGCTAATCACGTCACCACTGATGACATTTTGTGCTAGTGCGTTATGAAGGACCGCCAGCACAATTCCTTAAGTGCAGCGCTTTATTTGGAGTCACCGCACGCCGCCATCATGTCTTACATTATCCTCCACCATTTTTCAAGCAGACAGCTCAACCGCCAGCCAATCAGAACGCAGAATGACGTGCGGGACGCTATGTGAGTTGACCACTGGTCAACTCAACTACCGTCATGCATAGCTGCTCTGCGGCACCCCAAGTAGCAGTCTGACGTCACCATTTTTTGTGCTGTGTCGTCTGATTCAATGGTAATAGCATTAGCACGTGGGTGTACGGAACCAGGCATTATTCTCAACTCCACTTCACCATTGATTTCACGCTTACTTTACAGAATGGTAGTGTAACTATGTCATCAGTTTATGTGGATTGTCCTCTGCTAGCGCACTATTCTCGTCGGTGTCGCGTGCCAGGGAACCAGGCTTTATAGTCTCATTTTATGCAAATTCTTTTTATGCTATTTTCTGAGGAACGTGTCCCCCGCATGAAAAGACCTGACTGTACTGTGAAATGGTTATATAAATCTTTAAGTCATATTTTATCATAATTTTATTTCATTATTATTGTATATTTTATGGCGGGGTGGATGGCGGTCTTGTTGAAGATAGGCGGGGTGGAAGATTGGAAACCACAGACTCGACCCAGCCACGGGCTGGAGAAGGGTGGGATGATTTTCATCACTGCTGATTGGCTATGGATCGTCAGCGACCAAACTGGTCGTAAAGTCGAACAGTCATAAGTCGGCGACTACCAATACCACCTATCACAGGGTCAGGTGCCTCTGGTGGATGATATTGTACGCTGCCGTCTACCAGTGGTATAAATCTCACTAGCAATTACAATAGGTCCTCTACTGCCCCTTAGAAATATCCTATCATCAGTGGTTTAGTCAACTGCAGATCGACCTGCACATGTTGGATTGGTGGTATAGAAATGAGGATAGCAATGCAAAAATTCCTCATTGCATTGCGGAGCAGTTGCTGCATTGTTCCTCCACTAGATCGCCCCCCCCCCCGCCGGCTAACAAACTAATGCAACAGGGAGCGGTGAATTGCGTTGGACACACCAGTTCTCGTCTGATCACTGAAGTTAAGCAGCGCAACCCCAGCTTGTACTGACATGGGTGGCCGCTTGGGAAAGCTGGGTACTGCTAATACCCAAAAATCGTCGCATTAGTGTAGTGTCTGTGCAGCTTCTGCAGTCGTACTGTGGACGGGGCTCTAATGACCTTGTAGTTGAAGGGCCCTATTTTGATTTTTTGGGACCCCTTTTCCTCCTACCCCTGGCAATTTTGCCGATCTACGCATTGCATTTAGAAAGGGTTGTTTTATGTAAAGACGCTCACGGGCCATAGGCTCACTTGCTATCCCAACAGAGAAGGCGCACTGGGGGTTTCTCTCGAATGACATCAAGCGACCTTTCTTGAACCCGAGGATCCCTGATTCCTCAAATACTGTATTGTAAAAATATAAGGGATGTAAATACCGCATGTGTGTTCATTGGATTGCTTATTGTGCAATAGGTCAGACACCATGCGCCATGCACCATTGTATAATTGTGGTAGGCTGGCATCCCCCTTAGACAACCCAGCCAATATTCCTGTGGGGTACCCCCAGGCAGAGTGTTCAGTGGACCCACAGGCCCGTCTCTGCCGCTGGCGTGATAAGGGTATGATATAGGGATGTAAACATATTAAAAATAAGACGTACATTACTTATATTTCGGTAAGGCGAGGCACCTCGTGGGCCCCGGAGACGGAACCCCCGGACCCACTGGTTGCGGAACACTGCTCTGTACGATTTAAAATTATCAGCGACGCAACCCCAGCTATAGTATTAGCATGTGTGACCTCTTGGGAACACTGGATATTGCGAATACACAAAAATCGCCGTGACAGCGTACTGTCTGTGCAGACTCTGCATTAAACTACGCAGTGGACGGGGCTCTAATGACCTTTGTGGTTGAAAGGCCCTAATTAAAATACACAGTGGACGGGGTTCTAATGACCTTTGCAGTTGAAGAGCCCTTAAACACCAACAAAACAAACAAAATAACCGCTTGGGAACACTGGATACACAAATATCGTCGTAACAGCGTAGTGGTTATCCAGACTCTGCATTAGAACTATGCAGTGGACGGGGATCTAATGACCTTGCAGTTGAAGGGCCCTAAAACCATCATCATCATCATCTCACCCTTCTCCCGCCTGAGGCAGGGTCGGGTCTGCGGGTTCTGATCCTCCACTCCCGCCTATCCCCCACCGGGTCCCCATCAACCCCGCACGCCTCCATGTCCCTCTGCACCACCTCCGCCCACGTCCGTTTTGGGCTTCCTTTACCCCTGGTGCCCCCAATCACCCTCAGTCCCGTAATGGCTCTAATAAGCTCCTCCTCTCCCCTCCTCATAACATGCCCATACCACCTCAACCGATACTCCTTCATTCTTTCGGATTCTGTCAGCTCTTGACACCCCACTCATGTAGCGCAGCATTCGCATCTCTGCCATTTGCATTTGCCTTTCATGGTTCTTCCTAGCTGCCCAACACTGATCCATACAACATAGCGGACCTAACGACAGTTCTATACACTTTGCCCTTCAGCTTAATTGGGACCCGTCGTTCACACAAGACGCCGCTTGCTTGTCTCCATTTCTGCCATCCTGCCTTAATCCTATGTGTCACATCCGAATCTATCTCCCCATTGCTCTGGAAAACTGATCCTAAATACCGGAACTCTTGCACACCTGGTATCTTCTCACCCCCACTGCAGATCTCACCCCCTTGTCCCTGGCCACTGAAATTGAAAGCTAAGTACTCAGTCTTGAAGGGCCCTAAAACCAACGAAACGAAAATCAAATAATTAGATTTTTGTTCTTTTCCGTCTCGCCTCTTGGTGTCCGTAATGAATAAGCGAATACTTTAAAGCAATTTAAATAAGACAGACTTAACTCTTAGCCCACATTTATAACCGGTTTTTAAAAAAGTTATTTGTATTATTTTAGCGGCAAAATTAATGGAGGTTCGTTCGTTCGTGAGAAAAGTTAATTTGTGTTTCGCTGAACGACTTGTTGTGAAGTGGGTATGGCGAAGAAATGTTTAAATGCAGTTTCGTATAAAAGCAAGCAATGAAAAACTGCACCTAACTGACAGGAAGTAAATGATAATATATTCCTCTTTTAGGATATTTGGCAATGTCTTATCGGTAACACCATAAGGAAATATGGCTGTTGTCTCGCCATGTGCACAAAAATCCTAATTTTTCGCAAATTGGCGTGGTGATTTTTGTTTATTTTTGAAGTGGCACAAAAGTGGGTCGTTTTCGATATCAAATGATGCTTTTTTCTATTGTAATTTAACCATTTATATAATCTACGGTGAACAAAAAAGAATTTTAACTTCTAACCACTCTCCCGCCTATGGCAGGGTCGAGTACCAATCTTGTCCCTCTGAATGGACACCCTTATCCGACGTGTGGCAGGGCCTCCACTCCTATCTCCCACCAGGACCCCGTCCACCCTACACTACCATATCCATGCAGACAACCCGCTACCACGTCTGCTTCGGTCTCCCCCTGCCCTGGGACCTTCGAGCCACTGCCGTTCTTGTAATGGACCTAACGTGTCCATAACACCTCAGTCTACCCTCTCTCTGATTATTTCCACGATGTTCCCTACCCCTAGGCTACCACTAATTTATTCGTTCGTAATTTTATCAGCTATCGACATCCCACTTGTATACCGCAGCGTTAGCATCTCGGCCTCACTGTCCAAAGCTGGGTTTACACTGCGCGCAACATACTCGCGCAACTGTTTCATTAGGAAAGACTCGCGCAGTGTAAACGGGGACTCGCCCCGAAATTTGCTGCGCAGGGCAGCCTCGTGGTGAGCCACCGCACTGTCGGTTTTTGGACGCGCATCAAAGGGTTTCGCACTCCCACTTCGTGTACTGTTACTCTAGATACGTTTTGCATGCTTGCTTCGCGCAATATTTCGCTCAATGTAAACAGGGAGGGCGAGATGGGTGAGATTGCCGCAAGCCTGCGGAAACAGTTGCGTGAGTATGTTGCGCGCAGTGTAAACCCAGCTCAACACCCTGATCTATATAGCGTAGCTTGTCTAACTACTGCCCTGTAAATCTTGCTTTTCTTCTAGATTGGGACCCTTCTATCACACAGGACTCCCACTTCAACCATCCCCCATTGATTCCGTTAGACACATCAGAGTATCTCCCCATTGCATTAGAACGTTGATCCTAAGTACTTCACCTTCTGCACCTTTTTCAGCAGTTCGGCTCTATGGAGTACGGCACCATTATTTTCCCATCCCTGCCAATTGGAAGCCAAAATCTCTGTCTTCAAATTAATCTTTAGCCCTCCCTTTTCTATCGTTCCAGAAACAACGTTTAGGCCCTATTTCGTCGACAAATACCAAGCACTGAGGGGCCCATTCTCCTTAATCCGTCAGCAGCACGCCCATAACCAGAACGAAGAGGTATGGATTTCGTACTGAACCTTGGCGTATTCCATCCTTCCCTGGGCAGCCTCCAGTATTTCCCAAAGGAGTCGTTACCCTGGCTGTGGAACAATCATACATATCCTGCACTATCCAAATATACCCTTCTTCTACCCCTCTTTTGTGTAATACATCCTAAGCTACCTGTCGTGGAACACTGTCATAAGCCTTTTCCAAGTTAATTGCTAGGAGATCTTTCTTTGCTGCCCTATACTTTTCTGCCATCTGCCTCAGAATGAAGGTTGGTTCCATTGTGGACCTACTTGGTGTGAACCCGAACTGATTTCCACAGACCCTAGTTCTATCACAGAGGCGACATGCCATTACACTCTTCAAGAGCTTCATAAAATGGCATATTAGCCTAATACCGCTGTAGTTACCACAATCTTGTACATTACCTTTACTCTTGAAGACTGGTACTATCAGCTCTCAAGCCATGCAGAAGGCACCCTAGCCACCCGATTCTGGTGATCCCTAGGCTGTACCACACGTTGAAGGGAACTTATCTGGGCCTACAGCTTTTTGACCTTTCATCTTCCAAAGGGCTCCGACTATTTCTTCCTCTTCAACCCTGCCCACCACCTCAGAAGTGGTATGATGGGTGTCGACATCGTTTTCCCCCTGCAGCATTCAAGAGGCTGTGGAAATACTCTTCCCACCTCCTCTTTACTTCAGAAAGGGGGAAACAGGAAACCTTTACTATCCTTCACTTTTATGGCTTGGGGTATATATTTAGTCACCCTATCTCTAGCCTTTGCTCTCCCCCTTCCTTTGTCTCTGTTAATGGAGGGCCTCATACTTCTGGTGTTTGGTCAAGGCAATGATCCTCCTAGCTGTGGTTTTGGCCCCTGTGTATTGTAGTTTAGACTCCTGGTCTCCTATGGCCCTACCTCCATCCACCTGTGGAAAGCAGCCTTCTTTTGCTTGGTGCCTTTCTCTAACTCCTTCCGCCACCATGTCTGCCTGCCATGGAAGGTACCTCCAGCTCGAGCCTGCCCCTTCTTGATCCCAAGCTACCTACCTGTGTACTTCCTGTGTTTTGGTGGGCAATTTCCACCATCTCATAACCTGCTCTTCTTTCCATGTCAGTGCCTTGCCTGCCGCTTTCACTAGGGTTCCTATCATAACTAACCCAACGGCAAGCAATCAAGAACCTCTGCTCTTTTTTTGCCCCCTGACCATAAGTAAATCTATCTAAGACCTCACGTGTGGTGACTGGAATGTGATCAGGTGCTTGTCCCTCTTCCTGAACCATGTATTTGACCATGCAAGGCTATGTGCGCTTGCAGCCTCAAGAATTGACTGCCCTTCTATGCTAAGTATTTCATACACCCACCAAATACATAAACGTTCATTTCATTTACACTGCCTTACCAGAAAATCTCAGGTGGCATACCGACCGCCATCTCCTGAGCACTTGCGTGGAACTGTTTGTTGAATTATTGCCCAGCTAGACTCCTCTACATGTGCCCATGAGGCTTCTGTAATTCTTGTGGTGATAACGCCATCTCGTCTCCACAAGGCATTGGTGTTCCTAGGCTTGGTGTCACCCTGTGCAATAAATCCTGTTGTCACCCCCATACACAATTCCCTGACATCCACAATTGATATACCCTATATCTCGCAATGAAACAGACGCTGAATTATAATTCTTATAAATAAGGGTATCTTATCCTGTGGGGTAGGACGGTACCCCCACAGTGTCGCCAGACAAAGCTGTAGCACCGATAGGGGCCACATGAGACCGGAAACAGGGAATATGGGAACTTTCTCAGGGAAAATGGGGAACTCGTCAATATCATAAAAAAATAATACAGCGTTCTTTCAGGAGATCAGATGGAAAGGGAGTCGATTAAGGACCCTGGGGGAACGATTCATACTTATATACATGGATAACAAAGAGGGACACATGGGGAGAGCGTTGTATTAGGTAGGAAAATGCAGCAAGGGATTACTGCAGCCAAAGGAATTAACAGTGGGCTAATGTTAGTTACAGTTGTCTGGCATGGTGTATTACCAGACCTAATCAGTGCAGAGGCCCCCAATCAGGTTTGGGAAAGCAAACCAGAGTGGGTTGCTGGAGGACTGGTGAATTAGTATGTTCAGTAAATTCCCAGGTTTGACAATGCAAAGGAAATAGAGCAGCCGATAATTGAGGGCTTCAATGGTTGCATGGGCAAGGATGCAAGAACTTTCACCAGGGATGGAGTTATGAAGTAGCTAGCCCATAGGAACTGGTGCTCCTTGAAGCAGTAAGGGAACACCGCCTTGTATTGATAACTAGTGGTTTAAAAACCTCATCACCTTTTAGCCACCACAGGGGAGGTCACAGGTAAATTTCATCATGATTAGAGAGCAACATGGGGCAGAGTGCTGCCACCGCTACTTGGTCAGTGCTCAGCTGAGGTTGTTAATCAGTTGGTTAATTCATTCTCCTTGCTGGATGTGGTGACCCTGACCTTCACAATGACCTGTGAGAGAGTGAATCGGGCCAATAGGTGAGTTAGCAGGGTGAAGTAAGGTGCACCTTGTAGTCAGGAAGATTGGACAAACGCAAAATGTGTAAACAACTAGAGTAAGCACATGTGGGAGAAAGACTGACCTGTTCATCAGCTACATTGTGGATGGATCATGTGTTGCATTGCATGGCCACTTCCTTACTCTTCTTCCCTCCTTGGTGGGTCAACGAGTTGCTGGTTTCATGACCATGGCTCACATGCCTGACAACAATAATACAATAGAACCAGTCCGAGTCAGACAAAAGAGATATTTATTAGATCATCATCATAATCATACCCTTATCCTGCCTGTGGCAGGGTCGGAGCATCTGACTAGGGGACCCAAGCCAGGCGTGTGAAACCCGCAGGAAATATTGACTGAGTTGCCTGTGGCGGGGATGCCGGCCTACCCCACAAAGTTTTATTAGAACAATGTGAGTGTATATATAGTACAGTTATTTCGAAAGCTGGAAAATTGGTGACCAATAGCGGGAAGCTTTCAGCTCCTCTTTCATTGTACAAAGTGCACAGGAAAAGGGTAATTAAAAGTTTTAGCAAAGAGAAAAAAGTGGATGAGATAGGGTGGGATGCTGGTTGGTGCCAGGCAGTACACTTTTTTCTGAGACTCGGTCCAGGAGTACTGTTTAATTAATAAGCAAGAGATTCCAGGACACAGGCTATGGATAGCAGATAACATTTTTACCAACTTCTCTCACTAAAAGCTCTTGATTGCTGGGTACACGCCAATGAAGATTTCCAGAAAGTAATGGGCATAGAGCTCATGGACAGCAGTTGATTGCAAATGGGAATTGGTGCCTAATGCCATGTAGAGTTGGGGTTGCCTGAAAAATAAGAAATTGTCGGGAAGTCATGTTTAGCCTAGGTAGAGTAGTAGTAGATGGTAATTTTCTTGGTGGACAGACATGGTGGTGGAATGAGGAAATGGATGTGACCAATAGGATCATTGCAAGACAGTTGAAGTGAAGACACTAATGGAATCCCAGTAAAGTTGAAAGTGAGCGTGTACAGCAGGGGTTCCCAACCTTTTTGTACGTTGGAGCACATTCTAAAATATAAGTAGGGTGGTGGGCACCATTTATTCTTTCTAATGATATTTATAGTTGGATAAGGGTAATAAATAATTAAAAAATAATGCTAAAGTCGAGTTCTATATTTTCAATTTATTAAATTTATTTTTGAAAATAATGAATCACAAATATGTTTAACCGAAAAATGATTTTCTTTTAAATTTGTAGTGAGTGTAAAGAAAAATATTTGTCGCCGCTGGAAAGAGGCGGGCACAGACAAAGTGGTCGGCGGGCGCAGGGTTGGGAATCCCTGGTGTACAGGATTGTCATTCAGCCAGCCATGACTGAGCAACAATCCTGTACTGGACTGAGAAGCCTCAGGTGCGCCTTCCAGGTGCGCAACCCTCTCTGCTATGTAACGGATAGATGAGGCCAAAAGTTCCAGGTGTAGGAGCTCGCCCCCAGCCGTCGTTGGAGTGCCCCAACAAAGAAAAAGCTGACGATAATTATGCATAGGGGTGTTGCACCTTAAATGGGCATCCAACTGGGTAAAAATACCATCAAGGAGATCAGCCATGTGTCCAACCAAAGAGACAAGGATAGGTACCCGACCCTGCCATATGTGAGAAAAGGGTCAGTAGTTTTTAAGTATGGCACGCCTGCAAAAGACACCATCTATCCTCACGACTGACCTAATTACAAGCCATAATAGATCACATAAGAATAGCCTTTAATGAAGAGTGCCAAAAACGTGTATGACTTTTTAGATGTAATCTGTCAGATACTTCACGATCTGCCTCGGTGGTTCAATAGCTAACGTGCTCCATTTAATGTGCCAGTGGTTCCAGGTTCCATACTGGATCGAGGCGGGTTGGTTTCTTTCAGGTAAGTGGGAAGAAAAGCGTTGCTCCCTGTTGTCTACGGTGGCATTTAACACGTAAAAGAATCCCCCCTCTGCTATGCAACGGGTAGATGAGGCAAAACTTGAGTGGCTTATTGCGTTCTTGTCGGATTACTGAA
Organism: Trigoniulus corallinus; assembly: GCA_013389805.1. Classification (NCBI taxonomy): domain Eukaryota; kingdom Metazoa; phylum Arthropoda; class Diplopoda; order Spirobolida; family Trigoniulidae; genus Trigoniulus; species Trigoniulus corallinus. The sequence continues at coordinate 22,343,754 of JAAFCE010004209.1, read as the reverse complement.
GTCAGGCAATGTAACCCCAGCTAGTACTAAAATGATTTGCCGCTTGGGAAAGCTGGGTTCTGCTGATACCCAAAAAATCGTCACAGTAGTGTAGTGTCTGTGCAGTTCCTGCATTAGAACTATGAAGAGGATGGGGCTCTAATGACCTTTGTAGTTGAAGGGCGATAAAACACCAAAATATAGTTGCTCGTGTGTTCTCAATCCTTGTCCTGCAAGTAAGTATCCTGACCCCGTTATCAGCGGAATAAACGCCTGTTGATGGTCAAATACCGTATTTATTCTCATAAATGGCGACTCGCGACACCCAACTGATGTAGCGCAGCATTCGCATCTCAGCCACTTGCATTCCCCTCTCTTGGTTGTTGTTGTTGTTTGTTGGTGTTTAAGGTCCCGTCAACTGCGAGGTCATTAGAGACCCGTCCACTGCGTAGTTCTAATGCATAGACTGCACCGACACTACACCAATGCGACGATTATTGGGTATTAGCAGTACCCAGCTTTCCCGAGCGACCACCCATGTCAGTACTAACTGGGCTTGCGTTGCTTAACTTCAGTGATCAGACGAGAACTGGTGTGTCCAACGCAACTCGCCGCTCCCCCCTCTCTTGGTTCTTCATGACTACCCAACACTGAACCGTACAGCATAGCTAGCCTAACGACAGTTCTGTAAACTTTGCCTTTCAATTTATTGGAACCCGGTGGGCGCACAGGACTCCACTTGCCTGTCTCCTATTTCGCAATTTGTACGGAAAAATACTATTGAGGCTAAATTTATTTTGACAAATCACTAAACGAATTGTTAATTCCGGGACGTGTATCCATGCGGGATGCAGAATTGAAATCCGGGACGAATGGTCACCCTATGAAAGAATGTTGAAGAGCCCAAAACTGAGGTAGAGGTAGTGCGCTCGAGTCTTGCGTTCATGGTTGCAGGTGCGACTTCTCTTCCGACGGGGATCTCTCCATCTCCCTTTCTCTCGCACAAACGCAGCTTCCAATCTTAGCCAGGACAGGCACCCTGCAACTTTGACGCAGAGGGATAGGAGGATCGAGTGCACATTTTTGTTCCTACTCATCATTGGGGCATTTTCCCTCCACCGACACCAGGAGGGCAAGTCTCGTACACCTGCCATAAGATCGACAAATGGCTATCTAGCAGTGTAATACCAATCATCCAAAAATCGTCGCATTAGTGTAGTGTTTGTGCAGTGTCTGCATTAGAACTACGCAGTTGGACGGGTTTGTTTGTTGGAGTTTAAGGTCCCGTCAACTACAAGGTCATTAGAGACCCGTCCGCTGTATAGTTCTAATGCATATACTGCACAGACACTACACTAATGCGACGATTATTGGGTATTAGCAGTACCCAGCTTTCCGGAGCGACCACCCATGTCAGTACTATGTGGGCTTGCGTTGCTTAACTTCAGTGATCAGACGAGAACTGGTGTGTCCAACGCAACTCGCCGCTCCCAGTTGGACGGGGCTTTAACCCTTATATCCATACCCGGAAGGTTCCACATTGTTCAATAGCCAGGTACCCGGGTACTCATACAGAATAAAATGGAATTCAGGCAAACACATGTTTTACTATACTGTACAGGTATTTCTGAAGCTATCAAATTTTTTGATGCATGATGGCCCACAATGGTCTTTACCCATTGCCCTACTATAATCTATGGGCCACAAGTAGCCAACCTTTCATACAACTAACCTTCCTGGTCGTTATCAACCAAGAAAATCCCATTGTGCTGAACATCCAAAGATGCTTGTTTCATGCATTTGGTGTCCCACACAATAGTAATCTCTTAGGCTTCATCATCATATCCTCCTTATTCTGCCTGCGGCATGATTGGGTCAGCAGGTTCTAGCCAGGGGCAGATCCAGTGGGAGGCAATTCAGAAATTGTTCCCCCCTCAGTGCATCAATAGGGCGCATATTTCAACTGATGCATGATTCAACTTTGCATCTGATGAGGCACTTTCACATTGATATCCCCATTTCTATACTGCTAGTCCAACAGTTGGGGAATTGGCGTTATAAAACAATAACTGGTTACAAAATACAGTAGTTATTTCAACAGTCAACGTCTGCTCACATGACAAAGATGCAAAACTTACTGAGTGTCTCCTTTGGGGTAGGACGGCATCCCCCACAGGTAGCCCTGTCAGTGTTGCTGCGGGTTCTAGGCGTCTGGCTGGGGAGCCTCCAGGGAGAGCTGTCCCACTAGGGAAGGGGACTAGGCTATGGTTAGGGACGTGGAATATGGGGACCCTTACAGGAAAAACAGGGGAATTAGTGAATACCCTGAAGCATAGAAAGGTTAGTGTCGCCTTCCTCCAAGAAATGCGATGGAAGGGGAACAGATAATGGGCTCTGGGTGAGGGATACAAATTACTGTATACAGGTAGTGAGGAGGGGCGAAATGGGGTGGGTATTGTATTGAGTAGGGAATTACAGCTGGGGATCACAGCTGTCCATAGAATTAACAGCAGGATTGTGTTAGTCACTTTAGTATGGCAGGGTATTGGGCTCCACCTCATCAGTGCATATGCTCCCCAAGCAGGCTGTGATGAGGCCACCAAAAGGGATTTTTGGGGGGAGTTTGATGAGGTGGTACAGTCGGTAGATAGCCAAATAAGACGGGGAAATGGATCTCATCGTCTGATTATTGGGGGGGGGGGGACTTTAATGGCCATGTGGGCAAGGAGGGACAAGGATATGGGGTTGTCCATGGTGGATGGGGGTATGGCCAACTCTCAGCAGAGGGGCAAAAAGTCCTTGATGTGGCACAAGCACATGGCCTTGCATTGGCCAATACGTGGTTTCAGAAGAGGGAAAAGCACATCATCACCTTTCTGTCACCCCAGGGGAGGTCTCAGATTGATTTCTTTATGGTCAAGATGCAGCGTAGGCCTGAGATTTGTGATTGCTGGGTGCTCCCCAGTGAAGATTTCCAGAAGGAAAGTTGGCATAAGTTACTCATGATGGAGGTACTGGTGAGGGGTGCAGTTAGGAACCACCCATGGAAAGGTGAACCAGTCATTAGGTGGTGGAAGTTACCATCAAATGTACATGAATTCCAGCAGGAGATTATTAGCCAGGTGGACTGGGATTGGGAAGTGTCAACTGATGCCATGTGGGACAGGGTGGCCAGGAAGATTACACAATGTGGAAAGGCAATGTTTGGCACAGCTAGAGTAGGAGGTTCATACCAGGGTAGACAGACTTGGTGGTGGAATGAGGAGGTGGAAGCAGCCATCCATCAGAAGAAGGCAGCATTTCATAGGTGGAAGGAGATGGGGGACCAGGGTTCTAAGACAGAGTATATACAGGCAAAGAAACATGCTAGGAGGACCATTGCCCAGGCCAAACACCAAAAGTATGAGGCTTTATATGAGAGCTTAGGGACTAACGAGGGTGAGTGGGAAGTTTTTCAACTAGCCAAAACCCAAGATAGGAGTAGTAAGGATATCACCAGGGCCATAACGATCAAGGATAGGAATGGTGGGGTTCTATTCCAGCCAGAAGAGGTACTGAAGAGGTGGGAGGAATATTACAATAATCTCTTAAACACAGATACCAGCAAAAGGGTCAGGAACGACACCCCTGCCACCTCAGTAGCTGTGGACATGGTGAGTGGGGTGGAAATAGTCAGGGCTGTCCACAAGATGAAAGGCCATAAAGCTGTAGGTCCTGATAAGATCCCCATTGATGTTTGGCATAGCTTGGGGACCACAGGAATTACATGGCTGGGGAAGCTTTTCAATAAGATAGCCAGTGGGGACCAAATGCCATCTGCATGGAGGGAGAGTTGGATTGTCCCACTGTTCAAGGGCATGGGTGACGCCCAGGACTGTGGGAACTATAGAGGCATTAAGCTAATGAGCCATTCTATGAAACTGGGAGAGGGTCATAGAATGCCACCTCAGAAATTGTACTGGTGTCCAGGGAAACCAGTTTGGGTTTATGCCCGGTAGATCAAAAATGGAACCCATTTTTATTCTATGGCAGATGGTTGAGAAACATAGAGCAGTAAAGAAGGACCTGCATGCAATCTTTGTTGACCTAGAGAAGGCCTATGATAGTGTCCCACGACAGGTTGTATGGGATGTTCTAAGAAAAAAGGAAGTGGATGAAGGGCATATCAGAATAATACAGGATATGTATGATGGTTCCACCACTAGGGTAAGGACGGCATGGGGGAAGACCAGTGGCTTCAAGGTGGAGGTAGGACTTCATCAAGGATCATATCTCAGCCCGTATCTATTTGCTTTGGCAATGGATGACATGCTGACAGGAGTAGGGGAATGGGCCCCCCAGTGCTTGGTATTTGCTGATGATGTAGGAAGGTTAGAGGAGTCCCAAGAGGAGGCTCAACAGGGCTTACAGGACATTACAACAGCAATGGCAAAGGGGGGCCTGAAGGTAAATACGAAGGAAACAGAGTACAGTTGGTCCTCTTCTTACGTGGGTTCTTTTAACGCGATTTCCAAGTTATGCGGTTTGCATTTCATTAAATTTTTTTTTCTCAAACATGTATACAGTGCTGTATATATGCGATCAGGAGATCGAATGTTGAAACCACTCATAATAATTCGATTTCTTAGACCCCGTTCCCTAAAAGGCAAAGATTTAAAACAATTACCAGTGCATTGGATGGCTAACCCAAAAGCCTGGGTGACAAAAACTGTTTTTACAGAATGGTTCAATGATTGCTTTCTACCAGAAGTGGTAGTCTATTTAAAAGTATAATCTCTTGATTTTAAAGTCTTATTAATGATTGATAATGCACCAGGTCATTTACAGTTAGAACATCCAAATGTTCAAATAGTATTTCTCCCACCCAACACAACAAGCCTTCTTCAGCCATTAGATCAAGGTATAATTTCAACATTCAAAAGATATTACATTTACCAGACTTACAAATTCATATTGAATAAATTAGAAAATGAGTCCTTGACAGTAAAAGACGTGTGGAAACAATATTCTATATTTGATTGTATAAATCAAGTTGCATCTGCTTCTGCAGAAATAAAACCAGCAACTCTAAATGCCTGTTGGAAAAAGGTTTGGCCAGGATGTATTACAAGCAATTCAATCATTGAAACATCAACACTTTGGAAGGAAATTATAAGTTTGGCACATGCTATTGGCAGAGAATGTTTTAATAATTTCAACCATGATGATATAGAACTGCTGGTGGATGATGTGTTAAATGATGATGAGATTGTTACACTAGCTTTAGATGTAGCAAATAGCTTTAGATGTAGCAAATTCAGAAAATAAAAGTGATATTGAGGAAAACCCCAACCCCTCTCACCTCAAAAATAATCGGAGATGGTCTTCATCTATGCAGCAAATTAGAAAATCATTTTCTTGTTAATGATCCAAATTCTGAAAGGGCCTTTAAATTCCAACGTGAGCTGTAGAACTGTGTTTCTGGATATCGTGAATTGCATAAACAATTAGTAGAATCATCAATGCAAAGTTTAATTATGGATTACATTGTTAAAAAAGGAAAATCAGCCTACAGTGAGAATGAAGGTTGCACAAATTTATCATCTATACCAAAGAGATCAATTGCAGAAACAGTTATTTCTGATGATGAAAGTGATTTGGAACCTGTTCACAAACGGTGCATACTCTTATCAGATAATGATAGTGATTAAAAACATGTAAATTTATATTACTCTCTTATAAAATAAAACGACTTGTATTTAAATGCAATTTTATTTAAGAATTTATACAAGTTATTTTCAGCTTCTCAAAGGAATTTATTAAGAGACCCATTCCTTTTAACGTCAACAAATTTTTTTTATGCGGTTTTACATTAGTTTTAATTCATAATTTCGGAGTTAGGCAAATTTTAAAAATTATGGAACCCATCCCCAATTTTTCCATAGACTTATAGTCTTTTTTAACGTGAATTCTTTTCACGCGATTTTCTAGGAACGTATCCCCGCGTAAAAAGAGACCTGACTGTACTTAGCTTTCAGTTGGAGCGGCTAGGACCAAGGGAGTGTAGTTCGTTGTGGAAATGAGGTGCTACCAGCAGTGAAAGAGTTTAGGTATCTAGGATCAGTGATACAGAGCAACGGGGAAATCGACTCGATGTTACTCACAGAATCAATGCAGGATGGCTAAAGTGGAGACAGGCAAGCGGTGTGCTGTGTGACCGCAGAGTCTCAATAAAGTTGAAAGGCAAGGTTTACAAAACTGTAGTTAGCCCCGCTATGCTATATGGATCAGAGTGCTGAGCAGTGAGGAAGAACCACGAGAGGAGAATGCAAGTGGCTGAGATGCGAATGCTGCGTTACATGAGTGGGGTGTGGCGTGCTGACAGAGTCCGCAATGAGTATGTCAGAGGCAGCTTGGGGGTGGGAGACATTGCGGAAAAGATGAGGGAAGGTAGGCTGAGGTGGTATGGGCATGTGATGCGAAGGGGGGGAGGAGGAGCTCATGAGGTATATTATGGGGCAGCAGGTGGTGGGTGGCATCAGGAGCAGGGGGAAACACAAACAGACGTGGGAGCAGGTTATACAAAGGGACATGATTGCATATGGGGTGGTGAAAGCCTGGTTGGGGATAGACGGGAGTGGAGGATTAGAACCCGCAGTCCCGACCCTGCCATAGGCGGGGTGAGGTGTGATGATGATAATGATAATGATGATTTCAACGGCCCCTGAGTACTTTCCCCCCCGGGGCTTTCGCCCTTCGGAAGTTTTGCCTCCGAACATTTTGCCCCTCGTATGTTTCGCCCCACTCAGGGGCGAAATTTCGGGGGCCGGGGATACCCGGGTATGGAGATATGGGTTAATAACCTTGTAGTTGAAGGGCTCCTTCTCTCCCTCCCTCCCTCTCTCTCCCTCCCTCTCTCTCCCTCCCTC